>JARFIY010000077.1:18065000-18256988 GCA_036346155.1 Sinelater perroti | reverse complement strand
TAGATTTGTATAATTGAGTCTATAGTCTTACAAAGCTAATATTTTTTACAGAAATGCTTTGCCATCTACAGATAATTAAAAGTAGTATCTCATAAACTTCCTGTAGCATTAGTATTCGGTTTTTTTTATTCTATCTTCTTAATTTAATAGTCATCCAAGATGAATGTTATTATTCATAACTTTTGTCAGTGAAGTTGTCGATGTTTAATTTAGAAGATAAGTTTAACATAGTTAAGATCAATATGAATTTACAAGTAACTGCTTTTTGCAAGAGTTGTGTGAAGAATAGTCCAGATCTACTTGTTATTTTTGTGAAATGAATTTATTTTCAGATATTGCAAATATAAGGTCCAATCGGTTTCGTTGGTGCACATTTTTAGTGCGACAGTTTTCGCAAATATAATCAAGCTGGGGTTAATTATCATTGGTCCGTAATCGGATGGTATATCTAGGTTAGATTTTATTTTAATATAAGTGTTTTGTAATCCACCAGTTACAACGAAGTCTAGAAAATACGGGCATTACTTTGGTTCACTGGACCAATACGCCGGTTCTTAGGTAGTTAAACATCTACAATTGATTACTTGTAGGTCTTGATTCCTTCTTTTTGTTGAGCTTAATCTAAAGCCTCAGGTTGGCATTTGCCACCGATTAATTTTCTATTCCCTGCAGTAACAAGAAACTCTCTATATTCCTCGGATGTGACTGAATGCTTAGAGTGAGTGTATTGATGCTATTGGTATATGATACAACAATTGTAAGTTTAGTTCAATTTTAGCAGTATGTATTTTATTTGTATGGTAAGATGGAAAAGCGTAATTATAAAGGGCACATCTGATTATTATAATTGATTCAGAATGCGCGGTACCGTAGGTTTGGTCGGCAGAGTAAACTGTATAGTTTGGGATATTAAATCCAGTTCGCTTAGTCAATTGGGATTCGGAGACAAGAATAACACCTATTGTATTAATTTAAAAATAATTAATTTTATTTACTTTATGGTTCGTCAGCCCGTTAGAATTCCAGAAGCTGTACGGCGGTTTGTGGTCGTTATTTCAGTGATTTATTTATGACTTGTTAGCCTACTCAGAGTTGTGCTATTTTAACTGATTAGCTCATTCAACATCGCTTTAAATTCGTCTAGTAACTGTGTCGGTGTCTCGATTTTGTTAATTTGTTGGAAAATTGAAGATTGCTACGTTTTTGTTCGCAATGTTGTAATTCCATTAGGTATTTATTTGGTCATTAACAACTTGAGTTTGATGTGTTGGTATAACTTTCAACGTTGTTAATTTGAATTTAGTTATGGTTTTTCTTACGTTTTTTGACTAATTGCTAAGTATTCCATTGATGTCTGCATCCCGACAGTTTACAAATAATTGCCCTTTTTTAAAAATTTTTTATAATCATTAAAATTCAAACATTTTATTTGCCAGTATTTCCGAAAATTTTTAAAAAAATTTAACTTTTTTTTTAAAAAAATTTTTAAATTTTAAATTTAAAAAAATTTTTATTGTTTTCTTAAATTTTTTTAAAATATTGTTTGACTTTTAAATCGAAAGAATTCCTGTTTGGGTACGCAAAAGGAAATTCAAAATTTTCGTTTAAAATAAAATTTTTTTATTATTACATTTGGTTCTCATTCTTTTTTTTAAAAAATTTTTAATTTATGAATGCCTTTTCCACGTTAATTAATGATTTATTGTTGGTTAAGTTAGACAAAAAAAAAAGGTTTAAATGTTAAAAGTAGCAAAAATTTTAAAATAACTTAGGTTTTTAAAATAAAATTAATTTACAAAACAAAAAGGAATTAAATTTCAAAAATTTAAAAAAAAAACAGAAAAATTTAAATTTATTAACATTATTATAATTTTGACTTAATTAATTGTTTTTAAATTTTTATTAATCAAAATAAATTTCAAAAAAAAACTAATTGACAATGTAAAAATTCGAAATTTAAAAAGACATAAATAAATTGTTCTGAATTTTCTGAAATTAGAAATTTAAAATTTTAAAAATTTTTACCAGCATTTTACTATTTTATTTAAAATTGATTATATTGTCCAAAATTTAATTAATTTCTTAAAAAATTATTTGATTTTGTTCATAAAAGTCAGATAAAAAACACCTGTCTTCTGTGGAATACCGGCATTTGGGTGATAATTACAAACTAGGGTTAATCCAGAGCTTCAAAAATTTTTTTTATATTTTAACTATTCTTAGTGATCGTCCAATGCAATCAAGTTTTTTAAATTCAACAAATTCAAAGATGACTAATTTCGTCAGCGCTAATCAAAATGCGCGATAAGTGGTTTGTGAAAGATTCTTTAGTTACAAGATAACAAAGGTTTTATATCGCTGTAATTTTGTGCAGCTAAACAATATTTTCTAAAAATACACTTACGGTTTTTACATCATTAAATCAATGCGCTATGGCATGTTTTGCGGATATTAATATAATGTAAAAAAAGACAAATATTGTATTCAAGAAGAAAGTTGAAAGAAATAAGGAAGACTTTGTTTTCTACGTGAAACATTTAGACCTTGTTAAAGACCTAAAAGAAACATGTTAATTGGAATATATAAAAGAACAACACAGTTAAGGAACTATGCAAAAGAACTTTAAACCTGGACAAAATATATGCAAAATAAAATATTTTCTTCAATATCTGATAGATTTTATAAGGAGGAGAAATTAAATGACTATTTAGATTTCCAGATCTAGAAATAAAATTAAGGTGACGTAAATTCTTAGAGTTATTTTAACTGATAACATGGTCTTAAATTCAAAGAATCAAAAGAAAGGCGAAGGCAAATTGTTAGCCAGTTGAGTTCATAGAAAGCATATTAAAACTAAAATTGAATATTTAATGGGTCAAACCCAAATGAAAACAAACAAATTATAAAAATTAACAAGAAAATTAAGAAAGTGAGAGGAGGCTAAGAAACAAAAATTGAGCAAATTATTTTAGAACAAAGAAAATCCAAAATTCTACCAGAAATAGAAAATGTAAAAAATAATTACCAATAAAAGACAGAGATAGAAAATTATGTGGTACAAAATTTTTAAAATTAGCTAAAACATTTTGAATCAGTGTCAAATAATGAGCAATCAGTGGAGGAGGCAAACAATACGGTTTAATTAAGGTAGTCAAGGAGAGGTTAAGTATCACTTAGAGGAATTTTCAAGAAATTATAAAAGCAAAAACACAAGAGTTCGGGAGAAAGCGGCATTATAATAGAAAAATAAAAATTAAGCTACAATATTACAAGAAAGAATGTACAAGATAACGGTAAAAATATGAAACAAAAAAAAATGCTAAAATGGTCGGATGCAATTTTAATAAAATTCACAACAAAATTGGCAAGACGGTAGAATTTAGAGGAAATAAATATAAAAGCTGCTGGACCTAAACGCTGTAGAAAAAATTTGGTGGCTATCAAAAATTCAGAGTAACCGATCGATAATCAATCAGATATTTACATTGAAAAATAATGGAAAAACAGTTACGATCAGAAGTTGTCCCTAATATAGTTTCCATAGATTTTCAACAGGTCTATGACACCACTGACCGAAACTATTGCAGGAAACTATTCTGAGGTTAAATAGCCCCAGAAAATTAATAAATTTAGTACGGATAACACCAGAAGAATCCAGATGTATATTGGAGATATTACCGTTCTTTTTAGATAGTTTCAAGGAATCGAGGTAATTAAGGAGCTCTACCCAACTTTATTATTTAATATATTATTGAAAACATACTAAAAGCTAGTATATGTACATTTGAGATCAAAACAATCGACTCAGTAACATGCTTGAATTTCGAGTAAATGCGTATCCACGCCGATAACATTCCAAGTAAATTTCAGTGTACTGTTTGAAAGCTTAGAAACTGTGGTTTCAAAAGATACCACTTTAACCAGTTCTGACAAAGTTATGGGTCTAATAATATATGTAACGCAAAAAAGTTAGAAAAATAGGAAAAAGGCGATTGTGAAAGAAATATAAATGAAATCTTCAGTTGAAATTAATTTAATGATTTTTTCAATACGCGATGTTCCCACCTCTACTCCTAATTGCACTTTCCTAGCGATTACGCATAGATCGGATCACTTTTCCTATGCTGTCCTGAGGTATCGTTTCCCACTCTTCAACAAACACCGATCTCTGTTCCACCACGTTCCCTGGTTTAAGATTTCTGGCCTTAACTCTTCGCAATTGGATTCGTCTGGATTACACAGAGGCCAGTCTATTTTTGATATACCGACGTCAATCAGGTAGATCTGCTGTTAAACCTCCTTCGCGTCCTCCACTAGTCACGAAAAACAGCTCACTTTTTCTGTGAATAGAAATGCCCGTTTACAGCAATAAACAAATTGCTCTCCTGGCCTTCTACGACTCCACGTCTTCTGTCGTTGCCATGTAGGCACATCCTGGACTGGTCGGCGAATAATATCTGACTCCAATGGTCAAGGTCGCAATCGAGATGTTTGTGAGCAAATTCTAGTCGCATTTGCTTTTGGATTGCAGTCAGCTTGAGATCTGTAGTTGTCTTTTTAAAGTTACTTTTTTTCACTTCCAAGCACTGGCGACCACGTATCTGAGCGACCTCAGCTCTTGCTTGTTGTCAACGCTAGTCATATGTCTATTGCTGGGGATATTGAGACGAAAATCAATCATTTCGTAAAGATACTTTTACACGTAAATGTTTTTATTTTCGTTTTCCTTGAACTGAAACATGAAACAAAAATGCGCTTGCAGTTAGTGAGTCAATTGTATTGCTTTTAAGTGAAGAAATGATCCCATTACGACATTCCGCTTATTGCATGATCAAGGAAAGGGCTGCTAGATGTGGCGAGGCTAATCTGCAGCAAGGAAAAATCTTTGTGGATAAATGAGGATAGACCTAAATATATGGCAATGGATAAGGTATAAACTGATATAGAAAGTTACAGATAAGTAGTATAAAAAGGAAAACATGTTTTTGAAAATGTTTAAATTTATATATTTAGGAGTAAAAGTTACGTGTAAGGGCGATGGAAATAAATCAGTGGAAGAAAGAATGCAAAACGCAAACATCCAGGAAAAACTGTTTAAATTAATTACATCAAAAGAAGTCTTCGTAACACCAAGATTTAAATTTACCAGATGGTGTTTAGACCTTAAATCTAAAGAACACAAATAAAATAAAGGCATGGAAACGCAAATATTAAAAAAGATCTTCGGTGCAATAAAAGAGGGAGATTTATGTCACTGTACAACCAGATAGCGATCATAAAGTACATGAAAGCACAGATTATCCAATGGTTAAGATCTGTTGACAGACTCTCTGAAAACAGGGTTACACGAAAAATAATGAGAAAGAACGAGGAGAGAAGACGCGAGACAAACTCCGAAAAAAGTCGATGGAAACCATAAAGAAGACTTGGGAAGCTGCACGTAAAACGAAACAGATTAAAGCTAAACAAAGCGACTAGTGGAGAAAATTGTAACGAAAGTAATACATGTTAAATATTTGCTAAGATATGTGCTTTTATGGGATTAAGTAAATCAGATAATAAGGTAATTCCAATTTAGAAATTTCTTCCTAAATAAAACAAAAATATTGGATCAATTTTTGTTATTAATGTAAAATGGAGACTTAAAGTTAAAGAAATACAAGGAGTTTCGATATTAAAGGTAGAAACATTTATATTTAAAAAATTGTTTGATACATTCCACAAAAACTACATGCTTTTGTTTATTTCTTGACATAATTCCGTAAACAGACATTTATCCCAGCGGACAGTATTTAGATCTCTTCACGTTACTGCTGCTTGCTAAGTTGCTCGAAGTAGTCCACAACTGCGAAAAGCGCTTCCTCGTCATAGAATTCCACAAAGACCCGAATAAATGAAAATTAACGATTTTCCCATAATAAAGTTCGACAACTGTGCAATTGTCATCCGTGTGTTAGGTCATTGGTCTACCTCTTTCTTCTCTGGATCTTTAGAGTTTTTGCACCAAACGCCGATCTTCTTTGTCTTAAAACTTTTAGGCCTAAATGCCCTCTAACCTGCGTTAAGTTTCGATCTAATTAACTCTGGCTTGTGAAAATCTGATAACTGTACCCACCTAACACTTCAAATACTTTGCGGTTACACGCATATGAATGAGCTTTGCAGTTCAATATGAGTTTTTTGACCAAAATAAACATTAATTGTTCTGTTCTCTAAAACCTAGTCCACAAATGTTGGGCACTGGGGTTTTGATAACTTTGCATGGGATTAGACACTAACTGTACATAAAAATTCAACGTTGCAAAACGCAAACGGACGCTATTCAAATCTTAAATTTTAAACTGGATGAGTTTGGTTAAGAATTTACGCGCACTTGATTGTGATCTGTAAACCCAAGTTCAATATAACATAATGTAAGATTTTTTGTGGATATTTATGTTTTATAATATACAAAAGAAAAATTGGAAATTTATGAAGTTATATTATATTTATTATAAAAAATTAATATTAGCAGGTAAACTGTTTGAAAAACCCTTAGCGGTGTGAAATTTATCGGTTTTTAAAAAAAATATGGAAAACATTTGTAGTATAAATAATTAATATTTTAAATTTCATAATACGTTAATAATTCCACAATTTAAAATTATGAAACTGCATATTTTAATCTTACTTATTTCGGCAGTCTACAAAGCTGTTTATTTATAAATTTCTGAAGAGCTACCGATATTTGTGAGGATAGGTATATACTTTAAAATTAATTATAATGATATCTATTTCGGCAATCTACAAATAATTTATTTATTGCGTTCCGAAAATATAACCTGATTTCGTTTTATCTACGTTTGGCCTTCTAAATTACGACATGGCAACCTGAAAATTTGCAGGTGTGGAACGAAGTATTAAGCCAAAATAGAATGAAGATAAATAAGTCAAAAACTTTAATGGTAGTAAAAACAATAAAAAATGTAAAATCCAAATAGATGAAAAAGATAGAACAAGTGCAAATTCCAGTATCTGGGAGTAACTATAGTAGAAACAGGAGAACAAAGCAAGAAGAATAGAAGGATAGAGTCAGCTAACAAAATGTCTCATGCACTGAGTAAAGGCCTTAATCAAAAAAAGAATATCAAGAAAACGAGGATGAAGGTTAAAAGGCAGTATTCAGACCAATTTTTGGATGGAGTCATTTAGCTGACCAAGATTGAAGTAAGATAACGACATTTGAGATAAAATATCTGAGAAGAGTAAAAAGTATAGCTAAGCGTGATAGAATTGGAAATGAAGTAACTAGAGAAGAACTAAAGATTGAAGCTGCAGAAGACTTTTGAAAAAAGCAACTGGGATGGCGAGGACACCTACAAAGGATGGAAGAAAAAGCGCAGACCCGGATGATCTGGGAATCCAAAGCAATAGGTACAAGAAAGACAGGAAGACCAAAACAAACTTGGAATGATACAATTGAAAAAGTACTGCAGAAGAAAGGAAAATTGTGGACAGAGGCCAAAAGGTTAGCAGAAACAAGTGGGAAAATTTATATTGAACTGAAGGAGTTATTGTTTTTGACAGCAATTTAGGAAATAAGACTGTGAAATGCTATTGTGAAAAAAAATTAATGTAACCTCACACCCTTATGGGTAGATAGGGATTTTATATATATATATATATATATATATATATATATATATATATATATATATATATAAATTAAGGAAATCTTAGTTTAAAATAGGAATTATACAAGAAAATATATTTCTATTTATTATAGTCTTATTATAGTCTTTATTATAGTCTTGAAAAGATAGGAAAATAAATAAAAACTTGAACAATATAATAGGTTATAAAACCAAGAAACCAATAAATAGCTGTACTTTTTACTCAGATAACATACTACGAATTACATACAACAAAGGAAATAAAAATATACAGATAAAAGTCGATATAAACAATAGTAAAATAATGATGTACAATAAGTCATTAGTAGATGGAAAAATAGAAGAAAAAAGCGTCGAGAAAAACATTTGGGATGGAAACATGTGGAATGGCGGACTAAAACTTCAAAAAAAACTTTGAGCTGCCATCTCAAAAAAAAAATAGCCATATGATCACCAATTTTGGAAGGAGTAGGGAAAAAAGAAGAAGATTTGGATAAATTTTTGACCATAAACAAAAATTTTATACTTCAATGGGTATCAACGATAGAATATTTTGGAATAATTGTCTCAAATTTCAAATTGAAAATAACTAACAAAACGAGAGGTAAAGGAAAACAATCTTTAATAAAAGGGAAATAAGCCGAAGGAATAAGTTATTAATAAACAACACCACAATTACAAAATAATGATCTACAACAGTATAATGCAAATTATTTAACAGAACCATAAATCAAAACTAACAGTGACTGAAATAAAAAATGATAATAATAAAAATGTCAATATGTAAGAAAATAGAAAGAGAACAACTGGAATGGTATAGGCACTTCGCTATTATATTGACAGAGGATTTTTAAGAAAACTATTAGCTAAACAAATAAAAAAGGAAAACAGGAAGCCTGAGAATGGTAGACAACACAAATCATTAAAATAGGACAATACAGAAGCAAATCGTTAAAAGAAATGAAAGCATGTGCTAGAGACCAGAAAAATTAAAAATCATTGTTTACAGACACATCTAAGGATGGGTTACCTTCTAAAATTTTTAAAGATTTCTCTGAAGATGTCCGGCAGTCGTGGACGAAACGTCAAGAGTTTTCGAACTCCAACCACGGTCTTATAACCCGAGGACCGACCACGATGCACCATAACACCGACTGCTTGAAAGTACCTAAAAGAAAAATTCTTTGACATGTTACGGTATTTTGTGATAATGAACAAAAGACAAATTCAATTACTATACGCAAAAAAAACAACGATCCAAACAGTGGACGGCACGAATCGGATTGACAGGCGCTCCATATCTGGGAGTCATAGTTTTAATAATGTTAATCATTAGATTGCTGATTAATATGTAAATTGAACTGCTTTATAAATATTCTTTAAACACAAATAAATATACAAATACTAAATTAATGCAAAAATAAGTTAAATAAATTGTTGTTTTTACATCAGTATTAATTTCAAATGCCTTTAAACTATTGAAATTGATAAATATCAGTGAATATTCAAAAATAATATAAAAATTGGTGTCAATTATAACATCACTGCAATATTTTATTCTGATTTTAAGGTTACTATAGAGAAGTGTAGTAATTCTACAACTTTAAAAAATATGATTTTGTTTTTGTGGCAAGTTTCTAATATTTTAACACCTTTTTGAGAATTAGTTTTACTGAGTTATTACTGGTGAAAAATTGCTTTTAGAATTATTTACAATTGATTTTATGATCAATAACGCAACAAAAAATTACATAAAAATCGTTTATCTAAAATTGTACAGCCCTATTAGAGAAGTAAGAATACCAAAAATTTGAAAAAAACAAAGTATTTCTACCATTGCTACTTTCATATCCACGTTTGGGATCGGGAATTTTTGATATAAATTCGTTTAATGTGCTTTTTCGTTTTATAAACCGCTTTTCCTAAATATTTTATTTTCTATACCAAGTTTTAGTTTCACACAATCACAGTAATATGTATAGAATTCGTAGATTTTACCGCGTTGCATATATTATCAGTTTTAATAAATGCCCCTTTACATATATTTTGGCTTTTTTATTATTCGGTTACTAGAAAAATAGCATTGAAAGAGACGTTTTATTATTGTTAAGTATACACGACAAACGTATTCTTTTCTATAATTTTAGTTAAATCATTTTTTGACGACTAGAAATGCCATCAGATACTCGAATAAAAACACTAAATATCAAACATTATGTTTCTACGTGTAATACTTTATATTCTAAGGTAATCAGAAATAATAAAAAAGGTGTATATCAGAAGAAAGCATTTGAGTTTATTTTTACATATTTTTACAATATTGAGTTTATTATCTGGTTTTTTATTTAACAAATTGAAACCTTTGATCAGAGATAACGCCTGTTTTCTATGCGTTTATACACACAACTCACACATGCATACATATGTGTATAATAGTTCGTCAAGGTAAATCCGAAGCTTTTTAGGTTGTGTTAAGGAAAAGCATAAAAGCCGGCTTATGAACATGTACTTCTTAGGTAACACAATTAGTTAACTTCCTATAATCAACAATATACGATTGTCGATAAAATAAGACACAAACATGATCGCAGAGTTGCTATATTAAAATATAAACAGGCCAAATTTACGACATTAACCACAATAGCACAATATTTCTGAGATTCTTTTTGGACACAAAGAACTTTAACCAGAAAGATGAATTGCTAAGGTGACTGGTGTATCTGCCAATATACTGTTATGCATGTAAAGTTTCAATTTGGGTGATTGGGGCTTATGAATAGCGACTGGAATGCCATGGCGTCGCATTTCTGTGGGAAGGCTTGAAAGTGGCCAACCAGTTATAATGAAGGTCCTGAAAACCGTTATCAAGCCGTTGGATGAAAAAGTTTACCAGGACCGAGAATATACGTTTCATACATACCTTAATATAAAAAATTTGTATCATATATAAATGTTGGGTTTTTTTTGTATCCAGGTATTGAGAAAGCTTTTTATTTCAGTTTCCTCATGATTAAAGATGTCAATAAACAAAATTGCTTAACTTTAAATAAATTTTTGTCAAAGAGGTAATTAGATATTTTTACAACAATTTACTATGTAAATTAATATATAATTTATATCTCTGGATATTTCATTTAAAATTCTTTTTAAAAAGCAGAGCTCTTTAAAAGGCTGTATCTTGAGTTAAAATTTAAAAGCTTACTATAATATAAAGGGAGATCACTGCCTAAATCGGCACTTAGAAAGTCGGCCACTTAATTTAAATCAAGAAAGAACCGATGATGTAGAGATTGGAGGAAAGTTTTACATTGTTGCCACCGATTCGTCGGATTTATATTCGTTTGATTTCAATTACTTTTGTCCAGTAAAAACTGGAATATTGGACATCCGATTTCCGAATTGGAATAAGATCCATTGATAAACACAAATTGAAAATTCAATGACATTTGCAAATGAGTCATTTAAAGGGTGTTCAGGTGTAGCAAAAACTCGTTTGTGAAGGTAAAGAAAAGTACTTAGATATGAGAAAATTTTATGTTTATATTTGTTTATTACAGGTTTAGAATAAATCAATGTCAATTAGCTCTCCTTTTGAACATTTATTAATATGTGGCTACTGATTATAGCTGCATTATAGATTTCATGTTTTTAATTGTAATCTTTAGTAACATTTTGTTTTAATAATAATTGCGATATATTTATAAATTGTTGAGTTTCGCAACCAAAACTTTTTCCTACCATTCTTCTACTTCAGAAAAAATTACACATTCAATTTGATTCGAGAATATTATGTTCTAATAATGCAATAGATATAATGTAAACTAAGTTACAATATACTAAGCGCAATTTACATCTAAATAGTTTTAGTTAAAGTTTCAGAGTTACCCCACGTAATTATATCATTAGCTTTCTGACGCGGCTCTGTCACAAATGTGTTAGCACATTTTTGAGCAATATCACGTGTAACGCCAAGGAATGTGTCGGACCAACTCTGCTGCTACATGGATTCTGCAATTTTAAGTTATGACAATAATACCATAGATTGCATCTTATTTCAAAATGGTCCACGTAAGTAAAACGTAATAACATATTTTGCATCCGCACTTGTTTCTCTCAAGCATAATCTTACGTATGGCATAACTTTATTCTTCCATCCCCTTAAAACGTCTTGATTTTTCTGGAGCAAACGTATAATTATTCAATAAAGACATACAAATTGGTTGAGAAATACAATAGAATGTTAGTTAGGAATAGATACATCTTTTATTGAAACAAGATCTATACATATCAAACAATTTACGTAATATGAAAAACAACAAATCGCAATAAAACAGCAGTTTTTATTTTGCAACGTAGCACAGACAATATTAAAGCTTCCAGTTCAGTTACGCTTCTTATTAGCAGCACGGACTAAATAAAGACCTCTAATTTTTCTTTAATGTATAAGCACTTTAAATTTCCTTTGCGTAAAACTCCTAGTAATAAAAATTTCTTGTATCAAAGCGCCCGGGATATAGATTTCATAGTATAACGATTTGATGTAAATCAAAATTTAATGCGAGTAAAAGTAAAAAATATGAATGCTCCTATTAGTGCATTAAATTGTTGTCAGTAATTATGCAACTAATGAAAAAGTTCATATGTGGATGTGGGTGATGGGCGAGGGAGACTAGAAAGACATGTAAATGTATGAAAAAAAAAGTTAAATTAAAACCCACATTTGTAGTTCAAAACATACTGTCGTACGTAACAAAAAAAATTTAAATATTTTAATAACCTCTACTTTAGCTGTTCCACTTAATCCGTAAATATACTTTAAACACATTTTCGACCAAAAGAAATACAACAACCCTAACCTTACTCACAATAATATTGATTCAACAGCTTACATAATACTTATTACTTTCTAACATTCAGTAATATTTGTGACAATATTTTTTTTCTTATTATAGATGTATAGATAAAATTATAATAGGATGTTCTTGGTAAAAAAGCAATAAAATTTTTCTATGGTACCGACAATATTATTTTGTTCTACATATTTCTGGTTTTTTACAAATAAATAATAAACCCATGCCAACAGCTTTAAAACAAATGAAATTCAATAAAGTATATTTCAATTAAACAAGAATTTTCGTGTCTAATCGTTTAACTTATCCTTTATTAGTGGAATACTTTGTTAAAATCATTAATTAAATTCAATCTATTTCTTTTATGCTTTGATATAGCCTGCCATAAAAGTTAAATATTTGAAATGGCTTACTTGAATTATTGCAATATGTGCATATGTTCTACTGTACTAAAAGTGCCGAGCTTAAACTCCTATTCGTTTTATTGGGAGTTGCTAGGCTTTATTTTTATTTTGCCGAGCTCTTATTCCAAACTTAATTAAATTAGTATCAAATAAAATAAAGTAATGCTTACTTTATTGAAAATACAAAGAAAAATGGTGAAGAATAAACGGTAATAATGATGTGTGTTATATTTTCATCCGTAAAATTACGCTCCTTCGAGCACTTTTCTGAATAACACTTCAACAGAAGTTTACCACTTTCAAACAAATTTTAGCCCATCTTTTATTAAAAAACGTAAAGCATAATAACTATGTGAAAAGATATAGCATAGCGCATAGTATTGTCAATCATACGTCCAAATGTCTTTACGTCTCATTTGCAATTGGCCGTTGGTACTTACGTCCCAGGAAAACAGGTTCCAAACTTATAGTTGATCTATTGAACAAACTAGGAGTCAGTGCGTCTTATTACAATCTCTAAATGTAAGCATCTACTATCATGCATCCTCCTCAAACACTCTTTGATTACACTTTTGTACAGTTATTTATGACAACGCTGACCATAATGTTGCTATGATCGAACAACACATTTTACTGTCTTGGAGGGATAGCCGTGTACACGCCGCGTATTCATTAATTACGAGCGGATACTCCAAAATTAAAAAAATTACCAACGTCTCAAGCTCTGGCAACGCAAAACCAAATTCCGACGTATCCGTTAAATCGAAACCCGGAAAATAATTTTGAAAAAAATTTTCTCACACAAATACACTGCAGCTAGGAAAGCTACCGTTTTTGTCCCGGTATACGTAGGATATTTATTTAAATGTTATATTGCTGATTTTCCTTCGTGAAAAGGTTTTAAGTTACGTCGCGAGGTGACTTATGAGACTTCTATCATATTTGCCTTTCATAAACGAGCCTCCATCTAAATTGACTACGCTTAATACTGCTTTGCAGTTCACAAAAGAAGAAACTGCAAAGATAAATCAATCTGTATCAATTTTAACGATTGATCAGCCATTGTATTGGAAAGCACGCTCACTTATTACAGAGCAAGGCAAAATCTTAGTTAGATTAGAAGGGTTTTATCTTCCATGTCGTATCTAGGAGCCATAGGTTTTGTAATGAGTGGGAGTGGTTCAGAAGGTTTATGGGCAACTGTATATGCTTCTGGATCGGCCAAGATATTGGGAGGCCACGCTTTTTCAAGGGCATTACGCGGTCATATACTAAGCTTTACAGCGTTAGGCATGATGATTATTGAGAAAGTACAACGTTACGATGAAAATAAAATGTACATAAACAATTTTTTTGAATGTTGGTCAACAGACCCAGCACATATTGGAGATTTCAAAGCAGATGAAACTTTCTGTCATTGGACCGAAAATTTAACTAAAAATATAGCAGATCTCGGGAAAAAAGGTCCTGCGGCTAAATTATGGATTCAGTATTTAAAGTGTGTTCATACAGTACTCCAATTTTTGGAGGCAGAGAGATTGGGTGATTATAAGTTGTATGTACAGAGCATTGAAAGTATGTGGTGTGGCGGCCTTTGCGCTCTTGAACCGCTTTATCGCGGCGGCACGCTGGGCGGCTTTTTGACATCTGGCGCTACGTTTTGCCGTCGCACACAGAACGGCATATGGGCCTCAGCCGAAACAATAGCAAATCGCAGCGGCCAATTCGGTCGTGTCAACAGCATATACGCACCGCAGCCGAATTCGGTCGCTTAACAACCCGCTTATACCCACCGCATCACGTCCAGTACCCGATTTAACATACCGCAACATACAAGAAGACAGCGCATCAAAGTGGACCATCGCCGACGAAGCCGAAGCCGATTCAGGGAGCGATTTGGCTTTACGGTGGATATCGGTAGCCGCCCCATCCGCTTTGCGACGGCCGTTTAAGGGACGATTGGGGCCTTATCGGTTGACGTTCCAAAACGGGCAATACCGCACCACGAGGGAACACGCCTGCCTCTTTATTTTTTTTACAGCCGGATCGGTATCAGCTACAATACGAGAAATATTCGACCGCTTGATAATTGGGTTGTCCAGACTTACGTAGGTTTTGGTAAGGTGACCGCCATAAATTACATACATATTTATTACGCTTTATTCAAGTAAAGTTCCCTTATAATGGATAAGCTGGAATTAAAATTAGTTCAGAACTGCCAAAAAGAGGCGATTTTCGAACGATTTAATCGTTTATACAACACCTCAACAAATATTTCAAATTATGAGTTACGCTCAAACGAATTATTTTTATCTCAAACAGAGGCTATTAGTGAATTATACAGCAGGTTTGAAACAATAATTGAAGAAATTAACAATTTGCAGTTTAAAATTGATCAGACTCCTCCAGACTACTCATGTTTAAATTCTATTGAAGATTTATATTCGAGTATTAAATATAAACCCAACCTTATATTGTCAAACAGCAAAACATTTACATTAGATCAGATAAGAGGTATCGTAAAATTACCGCCAATTGAACTACCTTCTTTCGATGGCAAGACTGAGAGCTGGCCAATATTTTTCGAAATATTCGTAACAATATGCATTTAAACACCAATTTGACTGACGCGCAGCGTGTGCAGTATTTGATTAGTTAATTAACTCATGACGCTTTAAAATTAACCGCAGGTATTATTCCTACAGGGGATACTTATAATATTATATGGGATAGTCTTGTTAAAAAGTACCAAGATAAACGTAATTTGGAAGTCATTATCTAAATAACGTTCTGGACATCAAAGGATGCGTCGGTAATGCTGTTAGTTTGAATACATATATAGAAAAATATTCCGCGTCCATCGGCATTAAAACAGTTAGACATTCCGACCTATTAGATTTTGTCTTGTTACATTGTGGTTTAAAAAACTTGATAAACGCTTCAACAATTCGAAAATAGGGTGAGCGGAATAGAATTACCCCTTGTAAACAATTTATTTCATTTACGCAAGATTATATCAAAGTACCGAGCGTTTCGCAAAATTGCAGACCCGCGCGCAAAACAGTTTACATTATCACAGTTTTGGCCGTGGCGCACAAGGTGCCTGCAAGTCGTTTGTGTCGAAACAGATTTTTAATACGCGTTGCCCGCTATGCGACAGAGAACACCAGCTGTTTCGCTGCCTTGAATTTAAAAATATAAAATCACCGCAGGCGCGTTTCGAGTTAATTAAAGCGAAACACGGCTGTATAAACTGTAAAGTCTTTCTCACTCGTTAACTAAATGTAAATCACGGAACGTTTGTAAAACTTGTAAAAAACAGCATCATTATTTACTGCATTTATCCAACTTAAAGAATAATCGCCCTATTAAGCCGTCTGTGGCGGCTGGACCGCAGGCAGCTGACCGTGCGTCCATATCAACGCAATCAGTATCACAATCTCACTACACGTCTTGCGTATCGCTTAGTTCAGCAGTTTCTTCGAGTTCGGCTATATTGTTATCGACCGCACAGATCTATGCACATGGTAAAAAGGGAAATACGCTCGTCGTCAGGTGTTTAATAGACAACGGGTCGCAAAACAATTTAATTACTATGGATTGTTGTAAACGCTTGAACATTCCCATAATTAAATTACGCAATTCATCTTTAAAAGGTGTTGGTATAACCTCGCGACCTGTACATGGTTTTATTAATTTCGCAATAGAATCGCGAATTAATCATAACAACAAATATTACATTCGTGCTTTAGTAGTTGACTGTATTACAGACAAACTTCCCGCAAATTTCATTAGATTAAATGAAGATATGTCATATTTAAATAATTTACCGCTTGCCGATGTATCCTGGAATGTACCGGGAGAAATTGACGTTGTTCTTGGTGCTCAACTGTTTCCTTATATTTATTTGGGAGATAGGGTCGATTCTGGTAATCACGCACCACCCGCTATATTAACCAGCTTTGGTTACGTACTTATGGGAGATATTGCATGTCATTATGATGCAACCTGCCTACATAGTACTACATCTTCGTTTACCGCGCTTGCTAACGTTGACATTGAGTCAAGTTTACGGAAGTTCTTTGAGTTAGAGGAAATTCCATCTCAACGTTTTATTAGTCCAGATGAATTAGAGTGCGAAAATAACTTTAACTCTTCGACTTTATTTAACGACGGCAAATATTTTGTTGATTTACCCTTTTCACGAAACCCCTCGGAGTTGGGTAATTCACGCGGTGTGGGTCACCGTCGTCTACTTGCGCTCGACGTAAATTCGATTGCGCGCCAACCCTACGCGAAAATTATAATAAAACTATCGCCGATATATAACGCAGGGGTATTTGTCCCAGGTGCCTGACTGTGAATTGACAGAGGAGGGTTGCTACATACCGCATCACGCCGTTGTCAGACCAGATAAGGACAGCATCCGTATCGTTTTAGACGCTAATGCTAAAACGCACTCAGGGCTGTCACTTAATGACATTTTGCATGTCGGACCTAATTTGCAGGCCGACTTGTTCTCGTTGTTACTCGACCTTCGTACATTCCCAATAGCAATGACCGCTGATATAAAACAAATGTTTTTGTGCATCGGAGTAAACGAGCACCATCGTAAATACTTACGAATTTTATTTCGTTTCAGTAGGAACGAACCTATTCGCACTTACAACTTTGACCGCGTACCCTTCGGGCTAAAGCCTAGCCCTTACTTAGCTATGCGTACGTTACGCAACTTAGCGTGCGAGCATAGTGACCGCTTCCCTGAGGCTTCTAAACTGGTAGAAACTCAGTTTTACATGGATGATTATGTCGATTCGGTTCCCGATGAACAGACTGCTATGCGATTGCCTCGCGAATTAATCGATTTATTTAAATTAGGCTCTTTCGACCTTGTCAAATGGGCCACTAATTCACCCGCTTTATTGGAGGTTATTCCCGAGTCTCACCGCTTACCAGTAAATTTTTCTGGCATGGGTAACGATATTTACAATTTTAAAATCCTTGGTTTAACCTGGGATCCTGCTGACGATTACTTTTCTTTAACAACAGTCGCTGTAGAAGATAAATGCACAAAGCGCACGATTCTATCGCTAGTTGCCCGCTTATTCGACATACTTGGCGTTGTAGCTCCAGTTGTGCTGTACGCCAAAATTCTTATTAAGGAACTATGGCTAGCTAAAATAGACTGGGATGAGGTTCCTCCGGAATCCATCATCAGTCGATTTTCAGCTTTTGCACGCGATTTTTCCGCACTCTCTTCTCTAAAAATTCCGCGCCATATTGGCATTGTGGGAAAAGCAGTAGTGAACATCGTAGCCTTTTGTGACTCGAGCTTCAGTGGTTACGGTTGTTGTGTTTATTTACACATCACTGATCCTGAAGGTAATATCACCGTCCGGCTTTTATGTGCAAAGTCAAAGGTTTCTCCAGTTAAAATAACAACGCTAGCTCGATTAGAACTTGTCGCCGCTTTGCTGTTGTCTAAGTTTGTTCGCGTGGTCCGCGACAAACTTTCCGCTCGTTTACCTATTACAGGTGTTTACGCCTTCTCGGATTCTAAAATAGCGTTTTCATGGATCCACTCATCGCCACATAGGTGGTCTATTTTTGTCAGCAACCGTATTGCTAAAATACACGATAATTTACCTGTCGCTTATATACCTACTCGCCGTAGGGGTCAACGCTCTCAGAAAGTTTACATATGTTTGTTTGTCTGTATGGTTACTAAAGCCATACATATCGAACTTGTATCGGAACTTACATCCGATGCGTTTCTTTCCGCCTTCAAAAGGTTTATTTCCCACCGCGGTCTAGTGTCTGTTATATACTCAGACAATGGCACCAATTTTGTCGGAGCAAGGCACAGCTCGGCGAAATTTATTCTTTTTGTTAAACTCCACTGTCCAATCTGATATTAAAAGGAGCTTCTTAAAACACGCATTGAGTGGACAATGATTCCGCCACGCGCCCCGCACTTCGGAGGCGTTTGGGGATCTAACATTAAAATCATTAAGACACACTTGTATCGAGTCATGGGCAAGCAGTTGTTCACTTATGAGGAACTTCTGACCGTGCTAGTGCAAGTGGAAGGTATTTTAAATTCTCGACCACTTAGTGTTTTATCATCAGATCCGGATGTGCTCACTCCGGCGCATTTCTTAATGTCCAGTCCCCTCAATTATTTACCTTCTTCTGAATTGACAGAAGAAAGCTTGAACTTAACAAACCGTAAAAGGCTTTTAGATCAGCTTGTATTGTCTTATTGGAAAAAATGGCGAGTTGAATACTTGCACGCGCTGCAAGTTCGGCAGAAGTGCGGATCACCCGATCGCCCAATAGAGATCGGTACTGTTGTTCTCTTGGGTCAAGATAATGTACCTCCTTTAACTTGGCGACTTGGCGTTATAACAGAGACTTTTCCCGTATCGGATGGTGTAATCCGAGTTGCTTCAGTAAAAACCGGGTCAAGTATATACAAACGTCATGTCACCAAGCTATATCCTTTGCCAACACAATAAACAATATTTTAGCTGACTCATGTATGTATAGATAGTGTAGTAATAGGGCATTTATATAGTTTGTTACAATATAAATCTAACCGCAATTTAACGCACCTGAAATATAATAGTTAATTTCAGGAATTTAATGATAATATTGTTTCAAACCGCTGTCAATAGCTCGTTGATAAGGTATTAATTTTTTTGAAAGCTCAGGACCTTTCAAGACCTTTCGGGGAGTATGGTATGGCGGCCTTTTCGCCCTTAAACCGCTTTATCGCGGCGGCATGCTGGCGGCTTTTTGACATCTGCCGCTACGTTTTGCCGTCGCACACAGAACGGCATATGGGCTTTGCTCAGCCGACAAGCATATACGCAAATCGCAGCGCGGCCAATTCGGTCGTGTCTTAACACCCCGCATATATGCACCGCAGCTCGGCCAATTCGGTCGTGCTTAACAACCCGCTTATACTCACACCGCATCACGTCCAGTACGGCCGCATTTAACATACCGCAACACACAAGAAGACAGCGCATCAAGGTGGCCACCGTGGACCATCGCCGACGAAGCCGAAGCCGATTCAGGTGAGCGATTTGGCTTTACTTTCGGTGGATATCGGTAGCCGCCCCCATCCGCTTTCGCGACGGCCGTTTAAGGGACGATTGGGGCCTTATCGGTTGACGTTCCAAAACGGGCCGTACCCATACCGCACCACGAGAGCGGCTATTTACACGCTTGCCTCTCCAGTATGCTTCCATTATTTCATGCAGCTGGGCACAACCCTTATGCAAAAAGTGCTCACATTTATCTGCAAGATTTATGTGACTTAGAACTAATAATGGACCCCGCAGAATTTCAGAAGTTTACACAACAACGATTTTTCAGCATACGAAGAAGTGATAAACCTTTTTCAGGAGTTTCACCTGATATGGTGATTGAGCAAACGCTCAACAGATTTTTTGGCACCGATCTCTGACATGGAAGAGGCGGGACACCGAGTGTAATTGCTAGATATTTTCAAGGTATGCCAGCTGCCGTTAACGTTATGGAAAGTCTGGAGAACTATGGCGATTTAAAATCAATTTCGAGCAAGCCAACGCATTGATTTGTCCGAAAGCTGGATCAAAGGTGACAACAGCGATACCGAAAAATTACTATTTTGGCTACGAAAACATGGCCCTTTTTTAAAGCGATCAAACATTATGTCACTATCAACAGGAATAATTGGTGGGTCTGATATTAATTGTCATAACGATCTTGAACTTGGCTCTCGTGGAATTTCCTCAATGTTTGGGAAAACCGTCGGAAATGTCACCTTATCGCAGGTATTTAAAGTAAAACCACTGAGTTGTGCTCAAGGGGGGGAGGGGAGGGGGGTAAGCGCTCAAAATGACAACTTCTTATCAATTGACTCTCAATTTATATTCAATCGTATTGCTGTGGCTTTTCAAGGAAATGATGACAAAACACAAGAAGCACTTGAATATGATTTATCGCCATATCCTCTGGCTTTTTTCGATGAAAACGATTGGATGCGCAAATCTGCCAAGTTTGAGTTGTATGAAATATTAAAATCGACTATTCACTCACCAGAACTCCTGCAGAGTTTTAAGTACGTGGTTGATGGCGGGTGGTTATTGCATTACATAGTCTGGCCCCACAGTAAAACGTTCATCGAAATTTTCCAAATTTATTACGATTTTATAACACCCTGCTATGGTAATGATGCTATTATCGTTTTTGATGGTTGCAATGATGAAATCATTGGAGTTAAGTCGTACGACAGATATCGGCGAAAGGAGAAAACTGTAGCATCAGACGTTGAAATATCGGTTAATAATCTAGTTTCCTTACACCAAAAGAAATTTTTAAAAAACGCAGCTAATAAATTTAAATTTGTACAGCTCTTCACTAATTTTTAGAGTGAACGCAACATTGACACCAAAATCGATACTGAAGATGCCGATTACTTATCAAAACAGCAATCGAGGGGAATGACACAACCGAACAGTCTGTTGCAGTAGTAGGTAATGACGTCGATTTGCTCATTTCGGCCGTAGGATTAACATCAGAACTAAGTGATTTATATTTTTTAAAAATTTCAAACGGAAAAACGAAAGCAATGCAGCTGTACTCCACTAGGGATAACAATACATTTTCAAGTTTTATTTTATTTGCGCACGCTTTTGCTGGCTGTGATTCTACGATCGCTATTGACAAGAAAGGAAAGAAAACTAAGTTCCAACTGATGAAAAATAATAAAAATCTTCAAGATGCAGCTAAAATATTATTTGAAGCGGCAAAACAAGTGATTATACATCTATACAAAAGCAAATCCCAAAAAATCACTTCTATTAATAATATGCGTTACAATATATATCGTTCGTTATGTTTCACTGCCAAAAAAAGACTTGTCGTCTGCTTCGCCACCTCGAGAATCTGCTTTACAACAACACGCAAAACGTGTTTATTGTCAAATTCAGCAGTGGTTGGGAAATAAAATTAATCCCGAGGAGTGGGGATGGAAAAGAACGCATATTATGTTGATCCCAATCATGACAAATAAACCACCAGCACCAAAAGAACTATTGGAATCGGTAAGTTTAAATTTGATACAGTTTTCATCTCATTGGAATAACTAATAATTCGTTCTGTATATTTCAGATATTTTGCAGCTGTCATGAAAAGTGTAAGTTGTAAGCAAGCAGGTTTGCTTGTAATTTTGCTTGTAAAATCTGCAATGGCGAGAGCTGTGATAATGCAGAAAGGAAAAAAATATTCACGAAGCTGATTTGGAGGATGAAGTTGAAAATATTCCACATGAAGATGCAGACGAAAATGAATTAGCTGAAGAAGAAATAAATGATTTCGATAATTATCTTGTAAATGCAGAAAACGAAATTATAAATATTGATATTTAAGATGTACATAAAAAAGTAATTCAAAGATTCGTATGAAAAAATTGTAATAATACAACTTTTTAATAAAAGCAGTTCTTTTTGAAATATTTTTAAAATCGTCCAAAATGCGTTAAAGAAATACTTCCAAAATGAATTCTTTTCTAATCGTTACTTGCATTTGTTTTTCCTGTCAAATTTTAGTTGATAATGATTGGAAAAATAGTCTTTTTTGAAATATTTTTAAAGTATGACAAATTCTCCAAAGTAATTTAAAAAAATACTGCTATAATATATTTACACTTTTTTTTTGTTTTATTTTTCAAATTTGGCACAACTTGGGACTATATGCAATTGATAGAGAATTGTCGATAATGCAAAAATACTTTACTTTTTTTTCGACCCAATTAAAGTATTTTTCCAACGCGCGCGACCGGTCGAAAAGGATAATCGCGCCAGCTCAAGCTTGCTCTTCTTCCTCCACTTATCCCTCTCACTCTCCACGTGCTCCGTCTCTCTCGCTCCCGCATCGCTTATGCCCGCGGAGTGGGGACGTTCTCCTCCGCCGGCAGTTAATTTCCACACACGCGTCCACGGCTATTTTTCTCCCCATTTCACGATTATCAATGTCGAATAAAATATCATTTCTTATGCATCTTTGCGCGCTCTTTCGATTGGTGCAAACCGTTTTTCTCTACATGATTTCGTTCGTGAGATATGAGCGTTTTAAACTTTTGCAAGTAATTTTCGCATAGAAGTGCAACACTACGATTTTTTTACTATTTTTTCCAGGATCAGCGCACTCGAATACATAAGAGACCACAATTCCATTCTGTAAGGAGCAATTTCTAAGTTGGGCAAAATTTGACTGGACTACAAGAGAAACCCGGGTATCTATTCCGGCTAAGAGATCGACCTTCACCGGCCCCTAAGCCACGGCAGCGGATTCGGCTCCTAACCCTGCCTAAAAATTTATGAATTTGCCCCGAACATAAGCAGATTTTTGCTATATTATTTAAAGTATGCAAATCCATTTTTAATTATTTATTACAATCTAAGCCCAATGCCGAGATGTGTACAAGTAAAATGGTCTTGTTCGTAATACTTTTGCTTAAAACGTGATTAAACGCTAATTTGTATGTTCCAATAATTTTATTATAAAGCTTTTATTGTGAAAAGACGGTAAAATTAAATTTATTTTTATTTTTCTAAATTGTGTCGCATTTAATTTTTTAGTAGTTATATATTTGATATCGATCAAATTGTTTTACTATTTGATTATTTAAAAAGTTTTTAAAATCAATATATTTTAATTTATATAAATGCATTAAAATTATTTATGTTTGCATTTCTTTATTATTTACTAATATTTAAATTGTGGATATTTTATTTTTAATAAATGATGCTGACAATAACTAGTGCCGAAGTATTTTATTATAACGTCCTTATAATTTTAGAATATCTAAATGTTTTTCGTAAGGTATGAGGAGTTTTTTAATATGAGGAGTTTTTTAATATGAGGAGATAGATTTAAGTTGGTTACGACCTATTGTAAGAGGCTTAGTTTCTCCTACGCAAGAGAAAAAATTCTTTAGTTTCTTACAGAACTAATTTCATCATAATTTCGAAATCTTTACAACTTCAAAAATTTCCTTATTCATTTTTATTCTATATTCGTTGTCTCCCATTTTCACTGGTCCTAGGATCTTCCTCATAATTTTTCTTTCGAGAATACGCAGTTGTTCCTCCTTTTTTTTCGTCATTCTTATCGTCTCTGCTGCATATATTATTGTGGGTCTTATTAGTGTTTTGTATACTCTTATTTTTGTTGTTTTCGTGATTTTCCGGTCTTTCAGTAATGATTTATATATGTTGAATAATTTAAACCCTCGGTGAATTCTTCCTTTTATATCCTGCTCTCTGTTATTTTTGTTGTTTATTTCCGTTTCTAAGTATGTGAATGTTTGTATTCTCTCAAATTTGTGACTTCCGATTTTGTATTGATTCTGTTTCCATTGTGTTAAGTGTTTGTTGTAGTTCAGCTTTGCTTCTTGAGACTATTACTAAATCATCCGCATATGTCAAAATTTGCATCTCTTTGTTCACAATTGTGCCTGTTTGGTCTGTTTCCCGTATGATGTTCTCTAGTGTTATGTTGAATAGGTTGGGAGATAGTGCATCTCCTTGTCTTACCCCTAAGTCGGTTTCAAAATATTTTGTGTCCCCTTCTTGTAATTGTACCGTCGCTTCTGAATTCTCAATCGCCATTTTAGTTAGTCGTATTAGTTTCGATGGTATTTGGATTTCTCTCATATCTTCTAATATTTGTGGTCTTTTAATTTGGTCAAAAGCTTTTTGAAAGTCTATGAATAAGAGATGTAATTCGATATTGTATTCGTACGCTTTTTCTATTATTTGGTTGAAGATATGTATGGCGTCTACTGTTGATCTGCCTGGGCGGAATCCACATTGATAGTCCCCGATTTATTTTCCGTATGGATACTTAACCTCTGTTGTAATATACATGTGGAAATCTTGTATGATGTGTTGAGGAGCGTGATTCCCCTATAGTTACTGCATATTTCTGGATCGCCTTGTTTATATATCGGTATGATTCTTCCCTTTTCCAGTCTTTTGGCATCTTCTCTTCATTCCAGACTGCTGTTATTAGTTTGTACATCTCTCTAGTACAGTTGTGTCTTCTATTGGTTTCTATTTCCTCTATTTCTTGATGTATCCATTCTCTTTTATTTGTTTTAAATAGTTTGTCTGCTTTTTTCTTTATCGCTTTATATTTTTCGTGGTCTTCGTTCTGTCCTGTGTTTATCCATTTCAAACTAGCGTCTCTCTTTTTGTTTATTTCTCTGTCACGTTCTTCATCGAACCATATTTTATTTTTTTTTTCTGTGTCCTATGATTTTTGCCGTTATATCCGTTATGCATTCTTTAATGTTTTTCCATTTATTTCGATTTCTTCTGGTGCTCTCTCTTCTGGTTGGGTTATTTTTTGTTCAATTCCTTCTATATATTTTTTCCTGGTTTCCATATTGTTTAATTTTTCAACTGCCTATCTTCTTCTTTGATTAATTTTCTCCCAATCGTTTGTTATTTTTTGCTTTAATTTTGTTATTACCAACAAGTGATCTGTGTCTGCGTTGGCACCTCTGAAGGTTCTGACATCTTGTACAACTGTTGCTATGTTTTTTGAGATTAACACATGATCTATTTGGTTGCCCTTGTTTCTTCCGGGTATAAGCCAGGTTTACTTATGTTCTCTTCTGTGTGGGAATTTGGTGCTACTTATTACTAGGTCTGCTGCTGCCACATAATTACATAGTTTTAGTCCATTGTCATTTGTCTTCTCATGAATAGTGTGTTTGTCTGCAACCCCTCTGAGCCATTCTTCTTTCCCCACCATTGCATTAAAGTCCCCCAATACCATAAGGATGTCTTGTTTTTTATTCCATCTGTTATTTTTTCTAGTTCTTCATAAAATTTGTGTTTTTCCTCCTCCTCGGCTTCTTCCGTTGGTGCGTATACATTAATGATAGTGATATTTTTTGGTTTCCCTCTAATTCTTAATGTTGATATTCTTCCATTCACTGGTGTAAATTTCATTATTGTTTGCGTTTACTTTTTTGCTACCATGAAACCTGTTCCACTCTTTCCTTGGGTTTCTTCTCCTGAGTATACCATTGAGAGAGCGCGACAGCCGCGACGTAAAGGCTTCGGCCTTCCAGACTAACGCGCGGCAGGCCCTGGGTTCGACTCCCAGGTCAAAATAACGGCAAACATCGAGCGCTCTCCGGCCATCATACAAACACCTTTGGCGGTCGTAAAGTACATTCTCCTTCTTCTAACGGGTCAGACTAGCCACCTGCCCGGGGTACGCCCAACATGGCTCATAGTACTACACGAAATGTGTAGTTAGAAACAGGCTAATAGCCTATATAAGAGTAGAAGAAGAAGAAGAAGAAGAGTATACCATTGTAAAATTTGCATTGCTAATTTATCCCCTTCCTTTCCACCGAATTTCCTGTAATGCTATGTCTAATTTGTATTTTTCGATTTCTTTTGCTATTTCTATAATTTTTCCCGGGATTAATAGTGTTTTTATGTTACATGTGCCTATTTCTATTTATTTTTCTTTTTTTTTCATTTGTTTTTTCTATTTTTTGTTACTTTAGTTTGGTTTGTATTTATGTCTGAATTACTATGTCCATTTCCATTGCGTTTCGTTGCCTTTATTTCCGTCCGATTTTTTTATAGCTACATGTGAGTTTGCCGATTGTTTTGTTCATTTTTTCCTTATCCCGTTCTGCTATTGTGCTTGTTGTTTGTTTCGGGTCGTTTCCTTTTGTACGTGGTGCAGGTAGGCTTTGTGTCCAGAGTCTATTCTTCTGGGGCACTGCCCCTTTGGTAACTACTGTTTTCGTTGTTTGATTTGTCTCTTCGTCTGTTGACCTCTCTCTTTTCTTGGAGTCTTTCATTCTTTTATTGTCTGTGTTCTCTTTTTCTTGTTCTACCTCACTTTCTTCTGTTTCGCTTAGACACATTATCTCTTCCTGCTTCCATTCCTCTCCATTTATGATTAGTTTGTCCTTTATTATGATAGCTTTCATTCCTTTTTTTCTAGCGTCTATCATATGAGGCAATAATATTCTCCTTGCTTCTTTTGTTTTTTGTCCATATCCTCCTTT
Organism: Sinelater perroti; assembly: GCA_036346155.1. NCBI lineage: Eukaryota > Metazoa > Arthropoda > Insecta > Coleoptera > Elateridae > Sinelater > Sinelater perroti. The sequence continues at coordinate 18,229,987 of JARFIY010000077.1, read as the reverse complement.
ATCCATATTTCCTTTCAACTTGTTTAACTTTCTCAGAAATTCTGTCCTTTTTATTCTTGTTGTCAGCCCCACTTTAATAGATCTTTGTTGATTTTTGGGTCTCCTATTCTTTACAGGAAGTCTATTTCATGATCCTGCAAATTTATTTCCATTCTGTGTACCAGGTTTAGTAATATTTGTTTTAACTTTTCCGTGTTTTCGTTTCCTTCCTCTGGAATTTCGAAAATTACAATGTTCTTTCTTCTTACTTCTTCCTCCAGCATCTGAATCTTTATTTCTTGTTGTTTTATTATATTTTCTAACTTTTTATTTTGCTCCGCTTTGCTTAACACTGTCATTCGTATTGTCAATTTTTCTCTACATTGTTATTAATTTACGCATTATGTCGGCTAGCGTTAATTCTGTTTCTGTGTTTTCCTCTGTTCCTTCCATCTTCTTTCTTACTTTGATGCGTTTCAGATTAAAAAGTTGGTAACTTTGTTATTTATGCTGGCGGACTCCTTCTTTTGTTACACCGTCCACTTTGTTTTTGGTTGTAGTTTGTCCTACACTGATCGCGTATTTTTGCCGTGGTTGGGGGGAATTTCCCGTATTTATTACCACCGCGTCGATGGGCTTGCTCTTATCAGCGCAGCAGCAGTTCGTATTATGTATATTAATTATTTTCCCTAGTATGTTATCAGGTCGTAAACGTGAGCTAAAAAATAAGTGTTTTGGCGTTATACAGTGGGCCAAAACGCAAAAAATCTGGCCAAAATGGTCAAACTGCAACATCTCAAAACTGACCATCAACTCTTATTTTTAAAAAGAGAAATCTTTGGGCTTTCTAATGACATATTTAACTTTTTAATAGGGTTGAAACTATAAAAAATGTAGGTGGGTGAAAATGAGCATTTTGTGATTGCAGCGCTGACGGCGACTCAAGTGATTTGCGTTAAGTGAAATAAAAAATGTTTTTTTTTATTTGGGGTGGATTTTGGTTGAAGTGACTTGTGGAACAACTAAATCTAAATAAATATTTACTATTTTATATTTTATTTCACAACTAGATTCTTTACTTTACTTTTTATACATGTAAATGTTTGACTATGTTATCTGCTAATTTTTAGTTCTAAAGTAGGACTTTAGTTTGAGCTAAAAAACGATTCTGATTAGATCCGTTCCTGAAACTTTTTCGAGCGTATTCCTCAAAGTTTAAGCTATAATATATCTGAAACAACTGCAGATATTTGCAGAATCAAAAATTATTCAACTTTGTTTTGCGTAATGACGTAGTTGTATCGGATGCAGTTCCGGTTTGCTCGGGCGCACTGGTTCTTTTTCTCGCTACAATAAATATATTTCAACAAATTACAAAAAATAACTCATTTATTAATAGCATTAAACAATTTCTTCTAATGTATAACCGTTATTTGTGTAATTATCTACAACTTTGGTGTTTTACAGATCTTTATCTAACAAGAAGAAATTTCTTAGACATTTGACAGCAAGAGAAAGGCAAAGAAAATTCGATCAAATGTCAACATGTGCAAAACGTCATTCTACATTATATTGAAACTGAAAATTTGAGTGACATCAATACAGAAGAAACAAAACTAGCGATATCTCGTTGTTGCAGTGAATTTGCAAAAAGGTGGAAAAAGTGCAGCAGGATGTTGAAAACTTTTCTTTTAAAATGCTGATTGGTTGGATAAAGAATTTTCATTGCCTGCAGACATTCCCGTGGAGGAAAACATCCCATCAACATCTGGGATTAGCAAAAAAATGTTCCTTTCGAAAAAGCAGCGAAAAAGCAAGAACCGCAAAACTAAAGAACTTCGGGAAAGAGCATCGACAAGTGCACTAACTTTTGCTGCTCAGATGAGTCTGCGATCTGCTGGTCAAGAAGATACCGCTAAATTGTTAAACGAGGCTACAACAACTACCCCTTCATGAGCATCAAGAATCCGAAAAGCATGGATCAATCGCGAAGCCCAGATTACAACTCCAAATACCCCAGATGAAGCACCGGCTTTACGTATCGACAAAAATTTGACAAAAAGCCAATATTTAAAAATTAGGGTCAATGCCAAGTTACAAAACGTGAACATGTTATATTCTAGTTACTACAAATATATACACCAAAATAGGTGATTGCAATTTCGGAATCTTTATGGAAATGCAGTTACAGGCTCTTATGGACTTAACGGCTTCACGCTTGATGGTTACTCAAGAGGAAGTTTTTTCCATAAGAATTTCGGATGTTTCCCCCGAGTTAGTATTAACATCAAAATGGAGCTACGATAGAAGTACAGGTCACAGCGAATATAAACAGAAATTAAAGCAAAATTTTAAAGATATGTTTATAACTTCGTTTGTTCCTTTACAATCATCAACTTTTGGTCCAAAGAAAACAATTTTATGGCAAAATTCTGGACCTTCTTCTGTGTGTTTTTGCAAATCCATCAGAATACAGTTCAAGAAAGAATCTACAGACGTGACTCAATAAGAAATTACTTATGTGGAAGAGCAAATAAGTAAATTGGAGAAAACGGAAGTTATGATTGATTCGCACAAATATTTTGTATTGCATCAAATGGTATTAACAATGGTGGATGGTAAAGTTTGTAATTCTGCAACTGCTACTTCTTCAGCTCAAAGATGTTACGTTTGTGGAGCCACTCCAACCGAAATGAACGACATAGAAAGATGTGAGAACAAAGAAGTTGATGCCACAACTTACCGATTTGGTTTGTCGTCTCTGAATGCTTGGATACGCTTTTTCGAATGTTTTCTTCATATTTCTTATAGACTGGAATTTAAAAAATGAAGGCGGTACACAGAAGAAGATAAGAAGAGACTAGAAGAAAGAAAACGCAAAATTCAGGCAGAATTTAGAACTCAACTAGGTTTACTAGTTAATCATGTTAAACCTGGAGGAATGATGGTAACACGGCCCGAAGATTTTTTAGAAACCCGAGAGTTACATCAGAAATTACAGGAATAAACGTAGAATTGTTACAAAGATGTAGTACTATTCTGCAGGCACTTTCATCAGGCTTTGCTGTAGATGGTGACGAGTTTAATGTTTACGTAAAAGAAACAGCTCGACGATTTGTACAAAAATATCCGTGGTACTACATCCCAGTTACCATGCATAAGATTTTACTCCATAGAAGCGACATTATAAAGAATGCTATTCTTCCTATTGGGCAATTGTCAGAAGAGGCTTAGGAAAGCAGGAATAAAAACCTGAAGCAACATAGAAGAAGTGGGACCAGAAAAATTTCCTGAGAACCAACGATGAAGATCTCTTGAATTTACTTATTGTTTCTTCAGATCCGGGCATTTCTTCTCTGCGAAAACTGCCAAACCGAAAAAGCCAGAACTTTTCTAGTAACGTATGGTCACTATTATGTCCTTCTAATGAGGAAGAAATAGAAATAGAGGCTTCGTATTCCACCAGCGAAGACACGTCTACTAGTGGGACCAATACTGAAAGTGAAAACGACTCTGGTGACGATGAAAATTAATCATTTTTCCTTATAAATAAAAAATTATTGTTAATTAGTGTTTTATCCGTATTTTTACCTGTTTCAACAAAAAAAAAGTTTTAATTTTGGACAGTTTTTTCGCGTTTTGGCCCACATCTGGCGTGAAATGCACCTTATGCAAAATGCGTGGAAAGACATGCGCAACTTTCAAATATTTACATAAGGCTTACTTGCATTACGTATTTCTTATAAGCGGCTTATGCTTACGTTCATTATATATAGGCTCTTACAATTGAAATTTTGTTCGGCGGAAGCAAACCAAATGGCCGTGGCAGACGCGCTTGTTGCGTTGGGCAATGTAGCGGTCGCCTAGTCATTCAGAAACCAACGATGGCGGCCTTGACATACGTTCACAAACGCACGGACTTCCTCGTGTAAATTAAACACTCAGAACGCGGCACGCCAAACTTTGTAGCATACGTCTTTGTTTACTTTCCGTTCAAATGTATAGGCTGTCTTTGTTGACTAAGCACGTACCTCCTCGTGTAAATTAAGGGCCGAGAATCATGCTACATTTCTTTGTTTACTTTCTGTTCAAATTTATACATAGATAGATAGAGACAAAGTATTCATAAGCATAATCGTTCTTCTTTCAAATACAGATTCATAAGAAATTATTTATTGGAATTTTTTTTAATGAATCCATCATTTCTTCCTTATTTTCTATCTTTAATTATTTTTCGTATTCTTTTTGACATTGTTAATTTTATCGAAAGTTTTAATTATAAAATAAGTCGACTTATTTTGCAAAAAAAATGTGTGACAGATGGGGGTAAGATTTTACGTTTTTGTGTGAGATATGAAATATTTGTTAAAATAGCGTTGGAGTCTTTAGTAGTCAACGATAATAACTTTTCCATTTCTTTGATAATAATTACCTCTGGAAATGATGAGTCCATTTGATAAAGATTTTATTGTTATTCAGTCAGAGCTTTGTATCTAACCAAAAGCTCTAGTAAAGTTATCATTTGTCAGTTTATTTTTTACTTTTTTTCTAATTGATAAAAAAAATCTGTCGTACTTACATATCCCACTATCTTTCCATGTTGACTTTTTTTGTATGGGTAAGTTTTAGCTAATTAGATTAGTCTACTTGTGTCAGGTTAAACAGAAAAGATAATTTGAGATAAAAAATCTTTAATAATGCATTAGCATAAGCTTCTATTAAATGTGTTCCAAAATTAATCAAATATTTGCTACATTCTAATTGCACTTTTTCTTTTGCTACAAAATTTTTATTTTTTTAACACAATTGCAGTATAGAAATAGTTATTTTGAACGGGTTTCAAATTATTATTGTTATTTTTTTGAAGGTACGTATGGCAGTACTGCACATAAGATTACGATGCATATGATTTGAAGATGACAATATTTTGTATCAAATTTTGAACTGGTTGCCATAATCCTATATTTTATAGTTACTTACAAATTACTGTTCGTTTGTCTTAAAGAAATTAGGAATATGGTAGCTACAAGGGCTAATCTATAAAAATCATGATGTTTGTCATCTAATATGTTTTTTGTGAAAGACGACTTTTATCTTCAATATTTCATGTAAATGAGTTAGTTTTGGTTTTAGTAGGTTCACATTGGTTTTTTGTCTGCCGTTCCATAATAACTCATTTTTGCTAGACAATATAATGATATACGTCAGTATTTGATGCAAAAATTTGTTTTACTTCTCGTTATAACAAGCGACGAAACTTTCAAATAGAAAATATTCAATATTCCAGAAACTTATTTTGCAAACTTTTTTAAAATTTATTGACATTTTATTGGCAGGGCATCACTTTAAAAATATACGCGTATATTTCGTCAATTGTTAGTCCCCTATTGCCTTCAATAAGCCTGCAAATTTAAGTAGAGTTCATCTTAATGTTATTAGTGCTGGCACGGTATATGTGGGTTTCATTTTCCAATTTACCTTACCATAACAAATATCTTGTGCCATTTGAAGCTATGGTTTGTTAATGATACATCTCTACTAAACCGTCAAGGCATTCGGAACAGAATGTCGTTTGCTTTAATATTTTTTCTGCAAATATAGTTTTATAATACAACAACACTAGCTGCTTATTTTTATTTGTCGAAATTACTACTAACAAGTAATGTGCAAAAGCCACCAAAGCTATTAAACGTCTCTACATACATACGCTAGTAAAAAGTAGCATTTAATTTTACGTCATATGTAACATCAAACTTCTCCAAAATATTGTTTTTCTTTAAAATGAAACTTTTAGTAATGTTTTATTTTTTATAAAAAGCACAAACGAAGGACTTTTAATATAAAGCATTTGTATTGGTAAATAACTTCTAGGGAATTTAAAACCCACTTACCCCATATCTCATACCGACGACTATATGAAAATAGTTTTTATCTCTTAAGAGTTTATAATGACTGTTATAGTTGCTTAACGAATAATAAAATCTAATATCTTAGAAACTAAAATTAAGAAAATTAAGAAAAATCTTTAAAGAACTAAGAGATTTAAAGAAGTAAGAGATATTTTACACATGAAACATTTAGGTGATTAAGATTTTTGTAAACAATTTTTACATATAGATAATAATGAACGACATTTTCCGAGTAACAATACGGTCAAACTATCCCTCTTCCAAAAATAACCTTTCTTTGTCTCCATTATTTTCTTCATTTTCTTCTGTCGCTGGCCATTTGCTTCATATCCCTATAGTTATAAATCCCAGCGTTTTTTATCACTTGTTTTATAAATCGAAAGCGTAGTCTTTCTCTTCCCGGTTTCTCTTGTCTTTGCCTTTCTATTACATTTATGATCAATTGGTTGTGCTTATATATACGACCTATCTACTTGTGCCTTATTTCTTGTATTGAATTCCACAGTTGCCGGTCCTGTTCATTTCACTCCACCACTTTAGCATTTGTTATTCGATCTGTCCATTGTTTTTTTAACACTATATCTCAAATGCTTTTATAGCTTTTTTTATCAGATTCGCTTACTGTCCAAGTCTCGCATCCATATTAACTCCAGATTAAACTTTATAATAAGCGTTTTTTATGGTTTATGCATATGTTATTAGAGCATAATAGGTTCCGCTTTTGCTTAATGTCGGTCGAGCTTATGCCATCTTCTGTTACCATACTACCCAAGTATTTAGCTGTCTTCGCTTGCTTAACAGACTCGTCTTTCAGTTTAACTTTAATTTCTTCAGGTTCTTTCTAGCATACCAATATTTCAGTTCTTTTATTATTTATACTCATCTCATATTCTTCTTTTAATATATTATATATGCATTGCGCTAATATTCTTAAGTAAGTTTTACCAGGGGAAATAATTGCGATGTTGTCTGCAAACCAGCATTTGTATTCTTTGTCCATTTACCTAAATACCTGTACAGAACTCTTTATAGTCCTCTATTTCTTTATATATATATATATATATATATATATATATATATATATATATATATATATAACAAAACTTTTTAAAATCAACAATTACTTCACGTGTTTTCTAAATTTTCTTGATTAGCTAATACCAAGTGTCATTAGTCCTGTTATCAAGTACTTGCAGTAATTCTGCAGGGATACTATCTATAATATATGCTTTCCTACTTTTAAGGTCTTTTAATATTTTTTTTAAATGTACCCCTTATTATATCTTAGCCTAAATTATCCTCTTCTATTTGCCGTTATCTTCAACAAACAATTTTTAAATGTATTTTTTCCACTATCTGATTTTTATCTATCAAATCTTTTCCGTCTTTTGCTTGTATTATACTTCTCTTTATCTTAGGATATTCAGTGTCTATTGATTAATTTATATACTTTTTCTAAATTACTTTTATTTAAGTGGTTATTTACTTTGTTACACATATCATTTAACCATTCTTGTTGTCTGTATTTGGCTGCTCTGTTAACGCCGTTTCTTAATTTTTGTATTCTTTCTGTTTTGTTTGCATTATTATTTTTCTTCTTTCTTCTATTAAGCTTATAACTTTGTCATTTGTCCACGGTTTTCGAAGTTTATTCTTTACTAATTCTATAGTATCTGTTGCTGCTCTGATAATTTATTTATTTAGATCTAGTTTAACTGCTGTTTGGTACTGTTCTAAATGTTCTTATGTTTTTAGTTTTATTATGTCCCATTTTTTAATTTTATTTGAGTGTATATATAATCTTTGCATTTTATTTTGTACTTCATACACACCAAATTTTAATCACTATTTATAACTGCCCTGGGTATGCCTTAATTTGTGTTATTTGAGGTTGTTGTGTTCTCACAATCATAATGTTAATTTGGTACCTTCCTGTGTCTCCGGATTTAACCCACGTGTACCTTTTTCTTAATAGTTCTTTACACAGTGCGTTTGCTATGACTAGTTCTTTTTCTGTACAGAAATTTATTAGTCTATCTTTTCCAGTTACGTTATGTTCTCTTTCATCTCCCACTGCTATAATCCAATCATCCGGTATAATTAAAGTAGCTCTTTTATTTACGTATTCGAGGACTTTTTCTGTTTGCTCGTATACATCTTTTGCTTCTTTATCAGAATATCCCCATGTTGGCATATACATCTGTAAAATTACTAAATTTTTATTGTTCAGTTGTATTCTTAATAACATTATTCTATCACTATATAGCCAGTAGCTTTTTACTCTTTTGACGCAGTTCCTTCCTAGTACGATTTCTAGTTTCGTTATTCCATCGCAGTGCTCTGAATAAATTATTCTATAGTTTCCACTCCAAGCCACTTTTAGTGGTTGGTTTCCATAAATATTATTATGAATCATTTGACCTGTATTGTAGAAATAATTCTTTTCTATGAATTCTTCTGATACATTTTCCATCCAGGGATACGATTGTGGGGATATTTTACTTTAGGAAAATTTTGTTTTAGAAGGAGTCATCATTAAATTAGCTGCGGTTGAGGAAAGAATATATATATATATATATATATATATATATATATATATATATATATATATATATATATATATATAAAATAAAACTAGTTGGAAAGATCAGACATTTTACATAAATATAGTTAATAAAAGAGTGTTTTTTTTCTCGAGTATTTAAACGACGAACATGAAGACGCGAGTTGCCGTGCGCCGCGAATGCGAACACCGACTGTATTCAGTGATTAACGAAATTATTTAATAAATAAATTATTGCTATTAACATATGTATAACTTATGAACTGTTAATCCGCTTTAAATTACTGTTGTTTACATTATTTAGTGAATACAGTAGAAGTGGTTCGCGTTCGTCGTTTAAATGTTCGAAAAAACAAAAAAAAACCCTATTTTTTGTTAACTATATTTATGTAAAAATGTCTGATCTTTCCATCTAAATTGTCTAAAGAATTAAAAAAACTGTAGATAAAAAGATATAACGTTTTTAAAACAATTACATTTACGTATGTAATTACATAAAGACGTCACTGCTACTTTCAAATTTTTCTCTTGAGCTGTTTCTGTAAATTACTGCGCTAGTGCAATTGAGGCCTGCTAACAAGCACATTTAGCCGCACATTGCAGGTAGTAAAACAACAAAGACTTATTTATAAACTCGTGTAACGTTAGAACTGCAAGGTAAAGTCTGCTCGCTGCACACATGTTAAAAGTTTGCACTCTGTCCTCAAAGGTGCAATTTTATTAAAACTTTATAGGAGCATGTCGTGCTGGTTTCAAGTTTAAACTTGGTAATTTATTTAAAAATTGCGCTTTAATCTCACCGTAATCTAAAACATAAGCGTATGCTTGTTGCCTTCTTACTGAAGCTGAGAATAAATTCAGATTTAATAACTGTAATTTAAATAATGTTTTATAAAATAACATTTTTAGTTTACTAAAAGATGTAGTAATGCAGAAAAGTTTCGCTGATATTTTTAAATCTGTTAGTTCGTTACGTAACAGACATAACCAAAAATCTGGCATTAATAGATAAATACGTAATCGCTACTAATTTAGAATGCTCCACATATAGACGTGATATTTTAAATATTGATTCTGTATTTGAGTTTTGGTTATGTATGTCTTAAGATGTCACAATTCGGTTTTTCCAAACTACGTGCCATAAAATTTACTAACATGCAAACCTAAAAGATAAATATGACATGAAGTAACATCAGATGATAGTAGAGACGACGGAAAAATTATAAAATTGTCATATGCAGCATGTTCTAACCATCATCCTAAGAATTTTAAGGTGTTTATGGATGTTTGATAAACTCGATTTTTAAAAATATAGTCACAGATTTTAAACAAAGAATACAATACATATATATATATATATATATATATGGTAACTAGAATAAGTACAAAAGTTACAGAATTCTTATCTTATCGGTTTATATTTTGTGCGTTACGATATGAATACAAACTGATGCATTCGATGTTTGAAGATTTTAGCTTTTTATAGGGAAGATTTCTCTTTACACGTCAAAAAAAACCTAGGAGCTTTTAATGACCTTTTATGTTCTGTGTTTCATGATTTGTCGATTTGAAAATAGTGACCATCGTTTATATATTTAATCATTTAAAGCGCTTTTTTACTTTTTAGCCCCACAAACAATTTTGCTGGTTAATGGAAAACGGGGCAATTGTTTATAATAGGAAAAATTGTTTTTGTGGTCTGTTTCTTTACGGTGCTCAATAAGTGCTATAAAGTTAATATTTTCCCGTATTTCCAGAAAATGCTCATACATTTCGCTAAATATTTAATTTATACAGCTTTTTTGACATTCAGCACAATATTTTTCTTATACTTCTTGGCTGGGCGAATAGAATGAATTTTTGTTGTTGTTTAAAATCTGTGTATGGTTTTACATTATTAATAGGCATGCAGTTTCGTTTAAAGACAATTCAAACCAATGTCAAGCAAGAATGGTTTTTGTTGTGCGGAAGGTTGTTAGGACGTAAATGTTAATAATTATTATAAGGCGTAAAAAATTGTTGGAATAAGGTTTGACTTTAATGAAAAAATTAAAACGGTGTATAAATTAAACTAGAAACTGTTCTTTAAAACAATAAAAAAATACTAAATGAATAGTAATACTAGAAAATATTAAATACGAAGATAATAAAGTTGTAATAGAAGAAAGAGAGATATCAAACATTTATGAGAGGCAATGATCTTAATAGTAGACAACGTTGGAAACTATACATATCAACAACAACTGTATGTTATAATAATGGAAGAAATCTAAGAAGCAATTATAAAAATGAAATAAACAAAGGTGCCTAAGTATGATTTAATAATGGTTGACACGTTAAAATTGGGAAATGCAAAACAGGTAGAGATATTACGGATAATAATAAGTACTGAGTACAGTAGTAACTTCAGAAGATTGACAAATTGGAATAATCATACCAATTTATAAATCTTTTGAGTAATAATATTGTGTTTATTACTTTTCTATTAAATCAAAATTATATTGAAGTTTGTAATTCAAATTTTTCACTATAGTGTAACTTTATCTACTAGTTAGTAACATAACGTAGTTACATAGTCCTTAACACGTTATGTTACTAACTGTAGTAGATAAAGTTTACACTATAGTATTAGAAAAGAAGCGAAGAAAAGATTTGAATAACTTTAGAAGACTTCCAATATAATTTTAGATTTAATAGAAAAGTAATAAACTCAATATTTATTATTCAACAGAGATGTGAAAAAGACGTTATGGAGAACGGAGGATTTCCCCTTGTTCATCAGCCTACAAAAGCTTTTGATGAAATAAATAAAAATATTATACTAAAAATTCTTAAATTGAAGAGGCATAATTAAAAAATGAGGAATAGTGTAAAATCTCTATACAAACAAGCAAAAATTTTATCGGAGTGAAACGTAAAATATTACGGATGCTTGAAACCAAAAACGGGGCCGGGCAAAACTGCATTTTAAGTCGGTTAATATTCGCAGTGGTTTTAAACGAAGGAATAAAATAAGTAAAGAAAGCTTCAAAACAATACAAAATAGACTATTGAATATTTAAAATTATTGAATCTTCCATTAGAAAGACATATTTTGTTAGTTGCAACTACGAAAGTTTCAAGTACCTTATTTGAGGAACGGGGGTAGTTTAGATGGTGCAGGTGATCATTTATATGATAAGGGCCTTCGGTTGAACCATTCGATGTCATTGGTTGCTTAACAGCGTTTCAAGCTATCAAGTTAGTATTGTTCCGAGCAGGAAGATACGCCTAGCTCTGACACGACAGAGTAGTCCATATGACAAACTTTTTATAAATATTTCATTTTTTTTCGACGCCTTCCTTACAATATAAAAGTTACAAAATTAATATAAGGAGAAGATTTTTTTTATAGTTCCCCGTAACAGGCCTTGAAGGCCCTTTGGGGTCGTAACAGGATAGATCTGCTACAATCTAGAGCCTACGGTACACAAGGGTAATAACGTGGCTAGCGCTACGTACCGACCGCCTATTATTACCCCAGAGTTTGACCTCCAGGTACTCATTTATTGCAGCCTGAGTCGAGCTGGGCCGTAAAAATGCCAGTTTTTTTTTTTTTTATTGATTTTTATTGACACTAGTCATTTCTGACTAACCTTCAATTTTTCTCTACAGTGGCTTAAAACTAAATACTTGTCTAAAAAGTCCCTTCGGTCTTAACTTAGTCTCTTAAGAGGATTACACAATTTTCACGTGTTTTTAGCACTTTACTCTGCTTTTGCACTATTTTCACTTCACTGCACGAGCTCGAAGGGCTTGATTCTTCTAAGCCTTCGTTCCAGATCAGCATTGTTCAGAAGTTGCAGTACTTCGGTGTTCACGTGTGAGTGGAGTCTCTTCATGTTTTCCTGCAAACTTTTGATCTCATCCATGACTGTAGGGATTTGTAAGTCCCTATGTAGATGGTCATTCCGAAGTACCATGGTGCATCCACGATGCTTCTGAGAACTTTGTTCTGAAAAACTTGTATTTTATTTATATGATTTTTGCGGCACATCCCCAAAGCTCGATCCCGTAGGTCCATATGGGCTTTAATACTTGTTTATACAGTAGTATCTTGTTATGTATGGATAGTTGGGATTTTCTTCCAATTAACCAATACATTTTCCTGTATTTTAGGTCAAGCTCTATTCTTTTCTTTTTCACGTGTTCCTTCCACCGGAGTTGTGCGTCCAGGGTCATCCCAAGGTACTTTGCATTATTGCTGTATGGTATATTGGTATTGTTTATTGTTATTGGTATATGTTCACGGTGCTTATAAGCAAAATCAACATGTACCGATTTACTTTCATTGATTGTTATTCGCCACTTTTAGTCCAAGTATTTATGCTGTTACTTGCTTGCTGTATTTTCCTAGCTGCCTCTTCACTGTTGTCGCCGATAGCTAATATCGCCGTATCGTCCGCAAATGTGGCGATGGTGACGTCTTCTGTTTGTGGGATGTCGTAGGTATATAGCAGGTAGAGAATTGGTCCCAATACGCTACCTTGGGGTACCCTGCTTTGATTTCTCTCATGCTGGAATATTCGTCTTCTTGTTTAACCCGAAACATTCTTCCTGAAATATAGGATTCTAGTATTTCCGCGAATTTTTAGGTAATAACTTTTAAGTTTATATATTAAGCCTTCATACCAAACTTTGTCGAATGCTTGGGCTATGTCTAAAAATATGGCCGAGCATATCTTTTTCCTTCATAGGCTTTCTCGATTATGTCGGTAATTCTGTGGACTTGATCGATCGTTGAATGGTTGTTCCTAAACCCGAATTGATGTGTAGGTATTAGGTTTTACTTTCAATTATTGGCTTTAGTCTTTTTAATATCAGTTTTCAAATAGTTTAGAAATTACCGGCAACAGTGAGATTGGTCGGTATGATTTCACTTCATTTGGTGGTTTTCCCGGTTTTGGAATCATAATGACTTCAGCCATTTTCCAAGCGTCCGGTACATGCTTTAATCTAATCGCTGCGTTGATCAAGTTGGTGAGCTTAACAATTCCTTTTCTAGGAAGATGTTTGAGAATTTCCCAGTAATCAGGTCATAGCCTGGAGCTTTCTTTGGGTTGATGTCAGTCTTGATTGTCTTCGTAGTTTCTGGGTGTTACCAAATCTATCATGCTATCTTCGCCTTCATTTTCTGGCAAATCTTGGTTAATCTGAGTTTCGTTTGATTGAAAGGTTTGTTCAAGGTGGTTGGCGAACGCTTCAGCTTTTTGTTGGTTATCGCGTGCCCAGCTACCATTTGCAGTTCTTATTGGCGGACTATGTATACATGGTCGTTTCAGTTTTTTAGTGGACTTCCAAAGAGAATAGTCCGTTTCTTTGTTATTGGTTAGCTCTCGTAAATAATGGTTTATGGATTCTTGATTTCCAAAATTTCTCTTCTCAGTCTTTGAGTTATATTGTTTAGTCTATTTTTGTTGGCAGGTGTTCTAGTCTGTTGCCACTTTTTCTAAGTTTTCGTTTTCAGCTACCAACTCCTTGATTTCTCTAGGTAGTTAATTCCTGTGTTTTCTCTTGATTTCTGGGGTATTATTCCAGGCAGACTGTTGTATGTTAGTGACAAATCTTTCAGCTTCCTGTTCCAGTTGATTTATTGTTCTGAGTGGTACATTTAACTGAATGCGATTGCTCAGTTCTTCCTTAAATCCATTCCAGTCTGTTCTTTTATTGACCAGTGTTGGATTATGTTCTTTTCTAATTATGTTTTCACTCAGAGTTAGAACTACTGGCGAATGGTCAGAGTCCAAGTCAAAATTTTCTTCTATTGTTACGTAGTTGATCGATACTTTCCTTGATATAAAGAAATCCAGCAAGTCTGGAATCTTATCTGGATCGGCAGGCCAATATGTTGGTTTACCTGTTGTCAAGTAGTTGCACCCCAGTTCAGCAGCTGCTTCGTGTAACTCCTTGCCTTTGGTAGTGGTCAATCTCGATCCCCATCTTGTGTTTTTGGCGTTAAAATCGCCTCCTATTATAAACCTTTCCCCTAGACTGTTTAACACGTTGAGGTAGCTTTCTTTTTTCTGATTATGTCTCGGAGGACAATATATTGCAGCTAGGGTAATCTTTTGCCCTCTAGGGTTAATTGTTACAGCTGTTACTTGGTTTTCTTCTAGTTCAAGACCCATTTCTTCATAGTGAGTAATGTTATCCCTAATTATTACCGCACTCCCACCCCTAGCTGTGTTCGATGGATGGATAGTGTGATAAAACTTGTATCCTCTGAAATTAATAAAAGAATCTCTAACAAGGTGGGTTTCAGATATGAGGCACACATCTATTTTTGTTGTTCTAAGAATGCTTGCAGGTCAGGTTGCTGCTGCCTGATTCCATTAGCATTCCAAGTTGCAATCCTAATATCTTTGTTGGTCATTTTTGCTGGTTGAGGCAGCTGCTCTGTTGCTATTCTCTAGCTTCTGAAGTCTTCCCGAAAACGATTCAAGCATCTTTTCTTGCCGGTCTAGTTTTGCTATGAGCGTGAGGAGCAATTGGTTAGTGGAGGCTTCTGGAGTTCTCGGTTCGGTCTGTTGTTCGGGTTTTTTAACGCTTTGGGCGTATGTTTTCTCACTGTTGACTTGTGGGTAGGATTTAACAGGTTTCGTTATATTCGGCTCCTTATGTTTTCCTTGTGTTGTTTTATTTCTTCGTTCTTGGAACGTTTTCGCCAGACACATCCTCGATAGCTAGCCGGGTGCTCCTCGCTGCAATTTGCACATTTTGGCTTTGTTTCTTTTAGTTTACTACATTCTGCAGTTATGTGTTTTCCTGCGCATTTCACGCATCTCGGCTCTCTGCGGCAGAACTTTTGCGTATGTCCGTGTAATTGACACCGCTTACATTGTGGTACCAGTTTCGTTTTTTTGAGGGGTTCAATTCTCACTTTTGCTCCTAATATGCTTTTGATTCCGTATATAACTTTGATATCTGCTTCGTGGTGGAAGGATAGCATGAATAGTGGGAGCGGCTTCTTCCTCACTTCATTTTCGCCATTTTGTTCTCAAATTTTTCTTTTTAGTATGTTTGTGGCGCTAACACACTTTAGTTTGCAGTTATTCAGCTCTGCAATAATTTTTTCTGGGGGAGAACTTGCTGGTAGTCCTCTTGCCATTACTTTTATGTCTCTGCTTTGTTTGTCCTCGTATGAATGCCACTGTAGGTTCAAATCTACAAGACATTGTATTGTTTTGCTAAACTCTTCACGATTTTCAGCATTGATTTTTATTTGATCATTATTCAGAGCTGTTACCTTGAACAGTATTTTATTACTTTGTAATTGGTTGTAAAGTAAGTCATAATTTGTGACATTGCTTACAATAATTGGTGGTGGGTTGGGTGTTTTCTTTTCTTTATTTTGTTGTATCGGTTTGCTGGTTGTTGGCTGGTCTTGAGTAGAACCTGGTGAGTCGCTTGCTTTTCTTTTCTTGTTTTTCTTTTTAGTGGCTGTTATCCAGCCAACTTCTTTGGCTAATTCCTCTTCATCAGTTTCGTAATTTATTGAGACAGATGGCTTATTCTTGCTGGCGTTGTTTTCGTCGCCCTGGTTAAATACTTCTTGTTGCTTATTTTTTTGTCTGCTCTGCATTGATAATTGCTCCCGGAGCATGTTTATCTGGCCTTGCATATTATTTAAGGCAGCTGAAAGTTTTTCTTTCTGTACGTTCACAAATCCAGGCATTGTATAATGCTTGTTCATTCTGACTTCTAGATTGATTTTCCTGAAATAAGGCTTGATTTTGTTGTGCCAGTAGTGCTTCTCCTGGTGTCGCTGGTCGCGTATACGGATCCATGTTGATTATTTCTCGGGTTTCGTATTTACAATTTAATATTTAATATTTTAATTTTATATTTACCTTGTCTTATCACAACCGGCCTCGCATGTTCGCGACGACCGGTTATCACGTTTGGCTTGTGCGCTTTCTTATTTACGAGCTCGATCGCAACACGTCTTTACTCCGCAAAAATCAAACACACAATTAAAAAAAAAATGCCAGTGATCGAATTGGCGAGAGCGGGATTCGAACCCGCAACTCTTGGTTTCGTAGTCTAGCGATCTATCCACTAAGCCACCACGGACAGGAGAAGATTTTATAGGAATACATAACAGCGGCCTGAAAATTTTAAATATAAAAATAAAGTCAAAAATAAACGACAACAATGGCAATTAATAAAAGAAAATAATAAACTAAATAAAATTAAGAAGCACCTTGAACAAGTCAGTTTAAATATTTGAAAACAAAAGTAACACAATACTGCAGATTGAAAGGGAAAATTAATTAAGAAATAAAAACAGCAGGAAGACTTTATAATACATTCAAGAATACGTTCTTAGGTAAAAAATAAAATACAAAAACAAATACAAAAAAAAGATATTGAAAAGAAAGATCCATTACGTCCTGATATACTGGTTTAAACCTTGATCCTAACATAAAACTAAAAAAAATCACTAAAATGAGACTCTTGCGGAAAATTGACATAAACTGACAAAATAATAAACACTGTAGCTAGAGATAATTTAAGACTTAAACCAATAATAACACACAAAAAGGACAGTTAAGGTAGTTAAAATGCGTAATGGAGATGTAAGAAGGTAAGACTTTGAAAAGACTATTTTAAGCTCAAACATATAAAAAGAAATATCAGGAAAACGTGAAGTGAAGTGTAATATAAAATACAAATCAGAAACAAAGACAAAAAAGCATAAAGAAAGACAAAAAGGAAATAATTAATCTCTCTAAACTTACAGTCACAAAGGTAAAAAGGTCTTAAGTGTCGCGACAATGGTTTTAAGTACAGTTTGTCGTTTTTTCATATCGGAAGATTTGATTAATTTGGCGATAAGAAGTTTTGTATGTAAATGAACAAGTGAGCAATTAATCATTTAAGTATCCGTTGGTACGTGCAGGTTTTCTATAGATAATGTGATGAAAGCTGTCAGACGTAAACAAAAATCAAGAAAAATCTCATCAATATTTGTGTCCTACAGATACATTTAAGGAGGTGAAATTTTTTGTTTCCAAGTATGTCATAACGTAGACTAAGAAAGGAGGCGACACACTCCAAGAATATAGCCTTACACCCCATAAATAGCATGAAAGTCAACAGGCTTAGGAAAATGCTGCAGGCCATTTTCCAAGACACCAAACTAACAATTAATATATATACCGATTCTAAAACAAAAAATGAAGGAGGACAAAAGAGAATGGTATGCTATGGTAGTAGACGGCCATGGCAAAAGCTACCACGAAATCCTACACAGCATCAAAGAAAACTTCCAATTTGAAAAGGCTAAAGACATTGTGAAGACCATTTAAAGCACGAAAGAGAATGAACTTCTAATCACGTGCGCTAACCACGAAAGCAAAGTAAACCAATTAAAAGAGGCGATTAAGAGAGACGCCAACCTAAATATGCGTAAACTAGACACCATAAGTAACTACGATATAGCATATATTAGGGGCATAGATGCTGAGGTCAAAGAGGATGAGATAAGGAATGTCCACAAATTATTGGCACACCAATGGAAGACAAGTGGACCTTGAGCCCTGTTAGACCTAGGCCAAGGGACACATTAACGACAAGTGTACGGACTGCCAAGACCAACTCATATAAGCTGCTGAGGCTAAACAAGATAAAGATAGAGATGATCGAATGTCTGATACAGCGGAGAATAGATCTGAATAGAAGCGAGAAGTGTTGGAAATACGACCATAAATCTAGCGAATGCAAGGGAACCGTGCAAACTTATGTTATAAGTGTGGACGGGAAGGGCATACAAACAGGACATGCCCAAACCCACCATCCTGTCCACTATGCAAGGAAGAGGGACATCCGCCGGAGTACATAGATGTGCCTTGTTCAAAGAAGCCTTAACCCAGGCAAAAGGCAGAGCTAGAAAGAGGTCAAGAAAAACAGACGATACAGATACGGTACCAGTAAATAAATCCACTTCGACCAATCTACCTGGGAGTTCAATGACCAGAAGTACAGAAATAAAGACCCAAAAGGAAAGACTCCCGATCGAGAGGAAGCAAATACAACGGAGATGCTAAGAAATACGGACCAAGCCAACACAGGCAAGCCAGGTAAATAAAACTAAATGTTCAATATACTTCAGGTCAACACAAACCGGAATAAAGAGGCCTTTGATATAATCAGTCGTCTGTCAAACAAGATGAATACAGATGTCCTTTTGGTAGCAAAACCAAACAAGAGGTATGTCGCAGATCGCATCTAATGGGCCACGGACAACCGCTGTGACCCTGCGATACAGACAAATTTCGGACCAGTTACAGATCTTGGCAGGGGGGATGGCGCGGTATGGGGCAAGCTGGGACTCTATTTCTTCATGTTCTGCTATTTATCCCCAAACGTTAAAGAAAATGAGTATCAACTATATCTCGACAACTTGACAGACAACACCAAGGGGATTAAGAGGAAAAACCCAAATGCGGAAATCATAATTGTCGGGGACTTCAACGCAAAAAGCTACTACTAAGGATCAAAAGTAGAAGACAGTAGAGGAAGATAGTTGACGGAATGGGCAGCTGAAAATGTTTTACATCCGGCAAACAGTGGAGAAGAGCTAACCTTTGTTAGGAAAACTTCCAGCTGCGTCATGGACGTCGTGACCGCCAACATGATAGACATGATCAAAAATTGGAAAGTGCTGGAAGAAAAAACGTTAAATGTCAATCGTGCGACTTTCTTCCAGTTAGTACGTAAGATTTATGTAAAAACCAATATAACGACGAGATGGTACTATAAGCCGCAACTACATGAGGAGCTCCTAGATAAACTAAGGATAGCTCTTAACAACGTTAAGAACTGTACTGACACAAATGTAGTAACCGGGACGATTAGCAAGATCTGCGAAGAAATATTGACCCGGTCCGCGTGGAAGGGCAAACATAAACCCGTGTACTGGTGGAGCAGCAAAGTATCTAACCTACAAAAAGAATGCATCAAAGCTAGGTGAAAATGGACAAAAACCAGGAAAAGAGCTACTCCTTACGAACTGGTTGATATCTACCACCTTTATAATCGAAAAAGAAAAAAAGAAAAGTAAAGAGAAACAAAATAAACGGAAGGCCATACTCGACAAGATAGACAGCAACGTTTGGGGGGAGGGATATAGGATTGTTACAAAAAAGTTTAGAAGAAGACTCCTAGCACCCAAGGGCCCTGAAGAACCACTAGGAATCATAGAAAATCTTTTTTTTACTAGAGACCAAACTATATGGGAATATGTAAAAAATAGTGAAAACGACAGACGTTTTTTTTGGTGCACTCATGGACACTGCAACCTCAAGGGTTTATTGTGCCCACTAACATGCACTTACTCTAGGACATTCACACACATTCATGGGTTGAGCGAGACTCGCACTCGCGCGCGCCTGCTAGAGGACAGAGGCAACTGCTTGAACTATCTGAGCCACCGCGTCTCCGACAGATGGTTTACACTAGACGAAATTAAAAACAAGAAGGCTGCATGGGTCTACAGGATTCCGCCAAAGTTGCCAAACTGGCAGTGGAAACCAGCCCTGAAACTCTTGGAAAAATAAGATTATTCCAAGAAATGGAAAACGGGTGAACTCGTAATAATCCCCAAATCGGACAGAAGCACTGGCGTCAAATATAGGCCTGTGTGTCTATTAAACATGCTATCTAAAGTAATGTAAAAGCGCATAAAACCTCTAGCAATCTAGAGAGAATAAAGTCTCGAATAAAGGGGCCAAGAATTACAATTACAAAATTACAAACATGTTAAGCGAGTGGCAATTGCAGTGGCAAAAATTAATAGAAGGTGCTTGTACCCGTAGGTTAATTCCCCAAGTCAGACTCTGGTTCACGAAAAAAGTGGGCAACTAAACTACTATATCACTCAGATGCTCACCGGACATGGTAACTTCAGGGCATACCTACATCGCTTTAAAAGGGCACAGACCGACAATGTACATGTACTGCGGGGAGAAAGAAAACGTAAAGTACACAATCTTCGTTGCATCAAATGGGTCGGAACAAGAAAAGATACTGAAAATAATATAAAAATCAAATTCATACCGGAAAACATCTGCAACACCATGTTGCAAAGCGAAAAGACCTGAGAGCAGGTAAACCAAATGTGTATCAAAATACTTGAAGGAAAGACCAATTATAAAACTAAAAATGCACACGCGGTACCAGGTGGGATACTTGGGTGAAAAGAGGTAGGTAGGTAGATGGGTTTAGTTGGTAGGCGAACCCTGTGGGTCTGAATCCAACATGCCCGGGTTATTCGAACACCTAGACCTGGATATATAATGAATATTCCTAATCCTCCCTCTATAAAATAAAAAAATTCTGTCATAAATAGGTTTGCTGTAACAGTCAAGGATGACTGTTCTAATTAATAGTTTGTGGGGACTACCAAAAAATCTGCATAGATCAAACAAATTATCAAATATCTAGCTGAATATATAAGCGACAACTTTTCGACACTTTCCAAATACTACAAAGAAATGTGTAAACTTACTATCGCAGATATGTTTGGAAAAAACTTATTTTTTTTACAAAAACACAGTTTTTTGGCGCACTTACAGGCACTGCAGCCGCAAAGGCTTATTGTGCCCATTAACATGCACTTAAATGCTAGGACACTCACACACACACACGGGTTGAGCGAGATTCGAACTCGCGCGCGTCGACTAGAGGTCAGAGGCAACTGCTTGAACCTGCTGAGCCACCGCGTCTCCAAACCCAGCAGTAGCTTATTTAAATCCCTTATACTTTTTGTTTTAAGTAGATTAGTTTGAAAATTAAAAAATTAAATCACATTGGGGAGAGATGAAATTTCACCAGTATTTATTATATAACTCGTTATAATAAGGAAAAAGGCAATTTTAATTGATTAACGATTTAATAACTGACTTACTGAAACATTGGAGAATCTCTTGTGTGTGTGTGTGTGTGGATGCGCGAGGTGCATGCGGGTGTGTGTGCATCTGTGCGCGGGTATGTGTTCTGCTAGGTTTTCTCGGTAAATGGCAACTTTGTTTACAGGTTGAACCGCGTA
Organism: Sinelater perroti; assembly: GCA_036346155.1. Lineage (NCBI taxonomy): Eukaryota > Metazoa > Arthropoda > Insecta > Coleoptera > Elateridae > Sinelater > Sinelater perroti. The sequence goes on along the minus strand of JARFIY010000077.1, from coordinate 18,208,446 downwards.
ATTTATGATATGATTCTTAACGTTTTGTCATCTACTTTAATGTCATTTTTTAAAAGACCCATAGGTCTCCTAGAAGAGTAAGCAAATTGAAGCCTCGAGTGAAGACCTCAAGACTTCAAAAATAATCCCGAAAACAACACAATTCAACCCGTAACCAAGTATACCAACTAGATATAAATAATTTCATCTAGGACATGCAAAACAGTAGAAATGGATGTTTTAATAATTTCTTAATATTATCAACAATGAAAATTATGTTTAATTTGAGAGCCAGTAACTTGAAAACAGAAGGTTATCCACTTTTGTTCTTTTACTCAGTGGGTTATTTCGACGTTTGGCAAAGTTACTTTTGTTTACAGCATAAAGGAGAAATCATAAGATATATAATTTAACATAAAACAAAAATTTAGACTGCGTTTCAGAGACAAACAGAATCGTTACATGTAGAATTGCTTGCAGTTTTTATTTATGTAATTAGAGTTCATTAAAATACAATCTCATTATTCTAAAAACAATTACTTGTCTACTTGGAAAATTAAAAGAATTATGTTAATTTTGTTTGCTCTATGATTTAAACAGTAAACATTGTGAAATTAGGGTTCTTTTATTCTTGTGAAGATCCCAAGTTAGTCATATTGAAAATATGTATACGTTTTTAATAGCTTAATTACAATAGTTGATGTTGCTCTACAAAATATCATATGGTTGTACGTACAATTTCTATCTTTAATGCGGTAGTTTTATGTTGTTAATAACAGTTAACTATACATATGCAAATTCGTGAACAAGTTTCTAAGCAACCTCGTAATATAGATAAACAGAAAAACCAGATCACTTTAAGAGCAATCGCGAAAAAACGTAGCATAATTAAAACAAGTACGATTCCAGATAGCTTTTCCTTAACAACACCATTATACAGGCATTCATCACTATCATAAGATGCATGAAGCTATGTTTAGCAATAAGAGCAGAAGTTTTTGCAATATCTGGATATCTTTATATTTATTTTCCACTCGCGTAGTATTTCGGATAAATGAAATATACCTACAAATTTTGTCATCTCCCTTCCGTATTCCAATATCTCGTTGGTAATACTGTTCCCGGGGATTCCCAGGTTTTTTAATTTTTGTACTTCTAACTTATGCGTTCAATACTGTGTAATTGACAACGAAGTTACTACTTCTACTATTATTTTATATGTATTGGTACTGTATTTAAAGATTAAAGTGTTGTTCATTCTCAGATTATTGTCTGGTAATAATGTGTCAATGTTGCTTCAGTAGCATCTCTGAGCATTTGTATGAAAAATCTGATTCACACCCTACATAATATCTTTCCCAATGCGTGTGTTTAAACCTCCAACTAGAAACATGAGCTAAACTTGTGTGAGTATATTTACATATTGTTGCAAACTCTTCTGTATTTTTAGGTTCGGATTCTTCTGGTGCCTAAATACTTTTTGTGTGCAATATATTGCCATCTACCCCTAAATATATTGCTACTATTTTCAACGAACTTAAAAAGTTCGTTACTGAATTCTATGTCTGTCTGTAGGTTTGTCGGTCTGTCGGTCTGTCGGTCTCTCTGTCTGTTTGTCTGTCGGTCTGTCGGTCTGTCGCTCTGTCTGTCTGTCGGTCTGTCGGTCTGTCGGTCTGTCGGTCTGTCGGTCTGTCGGTCTGTCGGTCTGTCGGTCTGTCGGTCTGTCGGTCTGTCGGTCTGTCGGTCTGTCGGTCTGTCGGTCTGTCGGTCTGTCGGTCTGTCGGTCTGTCGGTCTGTCGGTCTGTCGGTCTGTCGGTCTGTCGGTCTGTCGGTCTGTCGGTCTGTCGGTCTGTCGGTCTGTCGGTCTGTCGGTCTGTCGGTCTGTCGGTCTGTCGGTCTGTCGGTCTGTCGGTCTGTCGGTCTGTCGGTCTGTCGGTCTGTCGGTCTGTCGGTCTGTCGGTCTGTCGGTCTGTCGGTCTGTCGGTCTGTCGGTCTGTCGGTCTGTCGGTCTGTCGGTCTGTCGGTCTGTCGGTCTGTCGGTCTGTCGGTCTGTCGGTCTGTCGGTCTGTCGGTCTGTCGGTCTGTCGGTCTGTCGGTCTGTCGGTCTGTCGGTCTGTCGGTCTGTCGGTCTGTCGGTCTGTCGGTCTGTCGGTCTGTCGGTCTGTCGGTCTGTCGGTCTGTCGGTCTGTCGGTCTGTCGGTCTGTCGGTCTGTCGGACTGTCCGTCTGTCGGTCTGTCGGTCTGTCGGTCTGTCGGTCTGTCGGTCTGTCGGTCTGTCGGTCTGTCGGTCTGTCGCTCTGTCGGTCTGTCGGTCTGTCGGTCTGTCGGTCTGTCGGTCTGTCGGTATGTCGGTCTGTCGGTCTGTCGGTCTGTCGGTCTGTCGGTCTGTCTGTCGCTGTCACAAAATTTGATATTTTTTAAAATTTGAAAATTGATTCTTATAGGAAATTTTACGCTGATTTCAAAATCGAAATCAAAAAGTTTCTATCTCGAATAGTTTTCGAGATTCGACTTCGAATTTCGGGAAAATTTTCGACATTACGATTTTAAATGTTACTCTTATAGGAAATTTTACGCTGAATTCGAAAATGAAGTCGAAAAAATTCTATGTCGAATAATATTCGAGATATTCGATTTCGACTTTTTAAGTTTTAAGTTCGTGCAGGGATTGCTTACAGAGCAATCTCTTCGCCGGCCCCATGTTTTTTAAATATAAGACATATTGTTATATATTTCATTTGGATAATAATAAAACGCTTGCTTTCTTTCGTTACTCTTTTTAACAACACTTTAGATAAAGATGTACACACACGCGCGCGCTCGCGCATACACACACACACGCACACACACGCGCGCGCGCGCGCCCACACACACACACGCACACACGGCCATAAAAAGGTTAGCAATGACAGGTGAAAGTGGGGAACCCATAGGAGCACCATTAGTTTGACGGTAATATTTATTTTTGAAGGTAAAGTAAGTATTGGATAGGCAATGGTTTATTAGGGAGAGAGTATTGTTATTTATATTATACGTTGACTTTAATAACTGTAGGGTATCAGGAATTGGGATGTTTGTAAACAAAGAAACGACATCAAAGCTAACCATGATGTCACCTTTGCGTATAGGGTATCAGTATTTCTAGGGAATGATAGGAGTTACGGACATAGGATGATGCCTGCTCTGTGAGAGGTTGGAGAGTCTTGGCAAGGTATTTGTTGTGGGCAAGGTTGTGGGTGGGAGTACCAAACGCACTAACTGTAGGACGTAAAGGAATGTTCTCTTTGTGAATTTTTGGGAGACCATACAATTTGGGAATTCTGGAAGATTTTTTCTTGGGGTATGAGGAGTTTCTTGGTATCTGATGGTGGGTTGGAGTTAGAAATGAGAGTTTTGGTTTTCTTTTCGAGGTAGGTAGTGGGATTATTAGGTACATGGCGATAATCAGAGGATTTAAGTAAATTGTGTATCTTACCGATATAGTCCGCTGTATTTAGGATCACTGTAGTGTTGTCCTTATCTGCCTGTAAAATTGTAATATTATTATTTTCTTTTAGAACTTTTAAGGCGCGTAATTCGGAGGCTTTGATATTTGGTTTTGGTAATTCGGCTGTACGTAGCACATCTTGCCTGGTTTCATTTGCCACATTTTCGGGAAAGGTGGAAATGGATAATTCTATTTGGGATATAATTTGTTCAGTGGGAATGCGGTTTGGCGTTACAGCAAAGCTAAAACCTTTTTCCAGAGCCTGAATAGCTAGGTTGCTTACAGGGTAGTCAGAAAGGTTGTGTACCGTTGTGTTGGTCAAGGATGGTTGGGTATTGGGAATTTTACTTTGACACAACTTGAAAAGTATGCGAATATACGAGCATTCTATGGCCGTACGGAAAGGCGATAATGGTACGGCATATATATATATATATATATATATATATATATATATATATATATATATATATATATATATTTCTTCGGCACACATTGTGAACACTACACCGTCGCACGCACTTAAACTTTCTAGGTCTTAGCAACATAGTCTTGAATTGTCGAAATATTCAATTCGAAGTGGAGCTGATTATTGCGGATGAACAAGGAGTATTCACAGTAATTTTAAGAATCTTATTTTGAAAACTTTGCATCTCTTGTATGTTGGTTTTGTATGTGTTAAGTGAAACAGGACTGGTTTTTAATATTAATGGACGTAACAATCTTATATAATAGTGTAGTACATTGGGGTTTGGATGACCATTTTCGATTTACTAAAGGATAAAGTTTTTGTTGCGTTGTTTGAGTTTTTGATTTACATGGTAGCTCCAGTAGAGTCTAGTATCTAAATGAACTCTGAGATATTTAACGGCACTATCCTTTGGGTACCATATTATGGTTATTCTGTTTATTTCGATACCCGGTGCGTTGATTATTCTTCCCATTATTATTTTGGAATTTTGCGGAATTTATTCGAATGTTTCAGTTTTCGAACCACTCATTAATATTGTTGGCGGCATATTGCAATTTTAGAATGCTTCATTTAGTTTGTGTGATTATAGGAGTATTGTCAACGAACATGGCTAAAAATGCTGTCAGTTGAAATAATTTTGTTGATACTTTAAAGCTGGTGATATGGGAAATGCCCTTTTCTGAAACCAAATTGAAAGGGTGTAATTTTTCTATAGCTTTTAATAAGCTGGTGTAAACAATTGTTTCAAAGAGCTTTGAAAGAGTGGTTAGAAGACTTAGAGATTTGTAAATAGTAATATTGTTTTTGTTTTTGCCCGGCTTGTCGAAAATAAGAATATGAGAATGCTTTCATTTCCTAGGCAAGTAGCCTTTTCGGAGACACCTATTAAACAGAAAGGCTAAGCATTTCTTAGTTAAGAGCTAAAGTATAATATTGGGTATAAGATCATTACCAGGCGCTTTCCGTTTGGGTAAAGCTGCTACGAATTGGACTATTTCTTTGGGCGATATGGGTTTAATGTTTCGGCAATAAGAGCTTTTCGTTCAACGCAATTAATTATAGAAAATGTCTGCATTGGATTACAGATAACTGATAGTGTCAAGATTTTTCGCCAACCGTAGTAAATGAGAGGATGGGTAGTTCTTCACGTTGTTTAAAAATACGTATAATAGTTTTCCACAATCCTGAGGTTTCTGGGTTAATATGCGTCTGATTATATTGTTCGGAGGACAATTATACTCAGCGATGGGCATCTTGTTGAAGTTGTGACTAATGAGTTTACTGCGTTTGTAATTAAAGTCGTAATGTTGAGCACCTCTTATGTCAAGGTCCTCCACCACGTCACGACTGTTTGACTTTTTACGATTCGCATCACAACTTTTGTCAAAATCGTCTCAATTTATCTGTCCACTGATGAGTTTTTAAGGGGGTTGTCTTATCTAGGTATAGTTAAGAAGAATACTAAGACAAGTGGTCCAAATTTAGTTTTGAAATAACCGTTTGATCTATAGGTCTAGAAAAAAATGTAGGGTCATGTCTAGTATTCTTAGCTGGTGACCAGTAGGTATATTTATTGGATGGTCTTGATCTGAAAGGTGTATTTTGTAGAACATGGTTACCTGGCCCCGATTTTGCCGGGGCTGATGTTACCTGGCTTGGAATTTTTGGGACCGGTGCAACACCAGGGACCTTGTTTGGAATTTACGATCTTAAAAGGCATGTTACCTGGGTCCGATTTTGTGGGTCCGTGTGCAACACCGAGGTCCTTGACCCATCGCGCCGTGTTGTACTAAGCGGTTCCGAATGCCGCCGATCATAGCCGCTACGGCATTTACCAACCAGAGCAAAGGCGCCGGTGCATTTTCCAATCAGCGTAAAGGCGTTCCCAACGTCCACCAATCCTGAACAAGCCCTACATCCCCCAGCGGGCTCAGCGTGTTTCCACCCTCAAACTCTGCACCCCACCAGCAGAGTGAGGCACGAGCTGAGCCCTTAAAAGTTGAGCCACCGAAGCATTCGGCCTGAATCGCCAGCCCCCTAAGAAGAAATCATCAGGTGAGTCCCTTTTGGTTTTTTTTGCGCCCTGCTGCCTGGTCCTTCTGCCCGCTTCCCGGCTCCGCCACCGGTCCCGCTGCCCGTACCTGCTGCCGCTTCTCGGCTCTGCCACCTGCCCCGCTGCTCGTTCCTGCTGCCACCAGCTCGCTACCCGTTTGAGCGCGTAAATGAACTCGTAGGTTAAGTTTTTGTACATTAGCTAAGTAAGTTAAGTTAGCTAGGGTTGATAGGTTAGCTTAAGTAGGTTAAGTTCTGTAAGGTTGTAAATATAATCCTAATCGTAAATTGGAGCTGAGGCTTCTTTTTTTTAGCCTTCCGTGCCTCACGCGTTGCCGGTCGTAGCGTCACTACGCCCGATTTACCACCGCCCCGGTGTCGAACCTGGTAACAACTGCTATAATTTGATTTCTTCTGGATTGATTGATTGGCAGCCCCCTAAAGTGTGCTTATACTATATATACCTATAACTAGAGTTTGTTAAGTTGTGTCAAGTAACATTTTTAAATTATCTTAGATTAATTTTTTATTTAGTTTTCTATAGGTGTTTAAGATTGTGAGATGGCTTAGATTATTGATTTGTATTTTGATTCCTGTAACTTTGAGACTTATGCTGTGCAGGTTAGCAAACTTGACGTGTTCAAGTTTTCTTTTAACTGTGATTTCGACACCCCTAGATGCACCCCTAGAGTTTCTATCTTTGCGATACATATGTTTTCCTTTTGTCTCTACCATAGAACGTAAAAATATTTTCTGTCTTGCTAGTTCTAACATTACTCTTGTTGTTTTTGGTTCTAAAATATTATGTTTCACTTAGCAATTTTTATATCTTGTCTTTTCTATATTTGTTTCGTGTCTTAACAAATTTCCGGGAAAATTTTGAGGATGTTTTGTGATGCAAGAGCAAATCTGTTTCATTCTAAGTACTAGCCTATCATATAATGGATTTTATATTAATTTTTTGTGGTCCAGATCCGCATAGTTCTGCGATAACAGGTCACCTGATGTAGAGTGTGTTTTTTCACCACGCACGATGGTTTTAGATTAGCAAGTCTGGTTCTTACGATACTTAAATAACATAATTGCGTCAATATTTATTACGGAAAACTCTTATTTAGGATGCTTTTATTTTTCCGTTAGTATAGTTTCTGCAAAACTACTTCTATAGAGGGTTTTAAGTTCGATAGAGTTTAGAAACATGTAAGTGTTCTTGATTTCTTAATTTGTCAATTAATTCTTAAATAACCTAGATTCTGTAGCAGAAACTGCTTTTCTTGTTTGGAATTTTCACACATTAACATGCAATCACTACTTTATTTGCTTAGTAAACATGAAAAAGATTCTTAAAGTAGAATTGGGGCTATTGTATTTATTAAAGTTAATTTATATTGGTATTTGTCTTAGATAATTTTACAAAATTTTTGCACAAAAACGTTGTTATTGTTAAGCGTAATTACAACGGATTTATTATGACCGGCCACAATTAACCTTTACACACACTTTAAGATGCTCGGGTCACCCGTCTATGGCAGCGCGTACTACATGAATTGGAAAAATGTTGACTGCAGCTGCCAGAGCTCGATTCAAAAAATCAATGTTAGGGTGTAATTTTGAACACATTACGCTCTCTAAAACTGACCACAATTTGTAATCCAATGGATTGAGATCTGAGCTACCGAAGGCTCAATCCTCGACTGTTAGAAAATAAGGCGCACTGTTGCTCAGCCAAGTTTGAGTTGATCGTGCTTTATGGGGATCTGCTGAGTCTCGCTGAAAAATCCAAAGTCTTATCTCTAAAACCTTGCGATTTTGAAGGTCTTACTAAACCTTTCAAAATGTTCTGTTGATACATAATGGCCGAAGTTTTGACATGTTTTTTTACAAAAATAATATGTATTCACTTCATCATGACACACTCTAAACCAAATAATTTTAGCTGATGGATGATGGCCTCTTTGAATTATTGGTACTATCTGAGATGCTTCTTTAAATGACTTAACGTACATCCTATTATTATTTTTGTTGAAAGATTTCTTTACTGCAAAACTTTTTCATCTGTAAACAATTTTTTCTATGGTCATCATGCGTGTACTCAGTCAACAAACTATTTCTCTTTTACTTTCTTTAAAGCATTTGTCAGCAAATATTTTGGTCTTTCTTAGTAATACGAAACATCAAATTTTTGAAAATTTGCATCTCCCTGAGACATAATCTTCGGCTTACGAAGAGAATTTTGTTTAATTCGGGGAGTTGCGGCTTTAAATCTCTAAACAATCCGAATTGAACATAGTCTTCCAGATCTTAGACGATTCTCGATACCTTCAGTCTTATTAAACAATTTTGTAGCCCGACACACCAACATACGGCTAATGCCAAGAAGATGCGTGGTCTTAAAGATTACACTTTTTCAGTTCCACACTTATGTAATTCTATTAGAGCAATGTGGTTTTCTGTGGCACCCAACTCTATTGGTAAATAACCAAATTGACAAGCAACACAATATAATCTGCAACTTTAAAACTTGACAATTGCAACCATATGTTAAATCACAAATATCTCAATACTGTGTAAAGGGTAAGCTTGATTTTGTAACAACATTTATGCTTGTAGACACATAAAGATTCTGTAACAGTTACTACTTATACAAGATTCACTTAAAGAAGTTTCAAAAGTTTGATATTGCTCGACCATAGCTTACTACCAAGATCACCTGATATTCCAGTCGGTCACGATAAATATACGTCTTGATGGACGATTTAGGCAAATGTACTGCAGCAAAGGGAATATACATTTAGGTCTGCAACATCTCCGGTTATTATTCTACCTCTGACATTGCCATGAGCACTGCTTAATCGGTCCTTATGCAAATGCTCTCCTGCAAGATACCGACGCGAATGCTAATTTTAGCGGCGATAAATTTCGCCGAAGATTAATTTCGGCTTGCATTGCGTACGTCGGCGTATGTGAATTAAGTAAGCGTGCATAACCGGCGCGATTGTGTAAAATTAACTCAAACGAGCACTTGCAGAGCATTTAGCTTAGGTATTAATGTTCCACTTGCAAGATATCGTGCTCATGCAAATTATCTTAACCCGATAGGATTACATTAACATTAAATTAGAAGGAATCAGCCATAATCTAGAATTAATTTTAAAATTAACAGACAATACGCAAGTTAATAAATTAATTCAAATAGATGGCTCCCTCGAATAAATCTGTTAATAGAATCAGCGAACTGAATAAGCTATTCCAGAGTAATTCATGCGTTTTATTGAAATCACTGTAACGTTACTATTTCGTGCAAATCAATATTTATTTGTAATTGGATTTTCTAGAAACCAATTTTTTAACAATAAGTTTATTATGAAGTCAGCCAAAATAATTTTTGCATTGGCTTATTTTAAAAACAGTATACTTATGCACAAATATTTGATTTTAACAATTACACTAGTTTTTAAATGTTATTATATTATATTAAATAGCATTAGTAAACTGGAGAATAATTATAGTTGGTGCAATAATCAACTACCAGTCATAAATTGAATTGATAAGTAAAAAGTTAAGTCTAATACCCCAATCCATTTAAGCTTATGATTTTTTTATATACAGGGTATCTCAGAACTTCGTGTACAAACTTGGAGAGGAAGTAGAGAACATCGTTGGGAACCATAATTACATAGGAAAGCATGGTCAAAAACGTCACCCTCACATGATAAAGAAACACAAATACACAATAAGGCCACGACACAGAATGTAGTGTAAAATGCTTTATTACGCAACAAAAGAGTACGATGTCTAATATACAAGCGTCACAAGAACACCCAAATTGCGCCTATTGGCAATGATGCACGCACAACACCTACGCGACATGGATTTGTGAACATTTTTGAAGATACCTGGTGTTTCGCTAATCGTAGCAGCAGAAATGGAGATTGGTACCACCAGGTCTATTTTAGAATTTACGAGCGTGTTGTACACAATGTTCTTCATGGCACCTCAGAGAAAATAATCAAGAGGAGATAGCAATGCGGGACCACCACGTCCAATCCAATTATTTTCAAATGTCCGGTCCAAATATTCACGTACACACGTTGCGTAATGACATGGCGCTCCATCATATTCAAAACCACATTCTGCACCGAACATGTGCGGGGACATTTTAAGCATTTCCGAAAGTACTTCTTAAAGAAAGACGAGATACTTGCGACTCTTTAGTCGAGGTGATAAGATGCATGGCCTGACTAAACTGTACTCCACGATACCCGCCCGTACATTAACAGCGAAGCGTTCTTGTGCGGCTTGTGATAGAGTTTCGTTTGAGTTGTCGAAGGCCCACATGTGCGTGTCGCACGTTGCGCGTATTGAACATCCCTCTACGTAAAAGAGTTGTTTCATCACTGAACAAAACGAAACTGAAAAATTGCCACTTTGGTGTTGAAACCATTGTACAAACGTAACACGTCGTGGGTGATCATCCGGCTGCAATAACTAAACCGTCTGAAGATGAAAGTGATGCAAGGCTTTGTCCTACAGTACGCCATGGACAGTTGATCGAGAAGTTCCGGTGGCAGCGGCAAGCGCCCGTATACCGGTACCGGGATTTCGATCTACAGAATTCAACAGACCCTCTTCGAATATGGGTGTTCATGCTGTTCGCTGCCGCCCATTATCCTGCATCGTAGCTGTAAAATCTACGTTTGCAAGGTTCTGATTTACCCGCACGAACGTTTGATGATTTGGTTGGCGCCTCGTTGGATATCTTTCTCGATACAACCGAACAGCAGTGCGTCCATTTCCACTGTCTACGGAAACGATTCATGTTGATCGCATGTAGTCGGCGTCTACAAAGAGGAAGCCACACATGGCTCCGTCCATGCTTTCCTATGTAATTATGGTTCCCAACGGTGTTTTCTAGCTCCCCTTCAAGTTTGTACACTGGGTTCTGGGACACCCTGTATATTCACATTATTTTAGATTGAAATCTTGAGATTTGTTCGATAGTCGACTTGCTATCACATCCGCATTTTGCATCTATACAACAAAATTGGTCAGATTACACTTTTATATAACAGCACTTTATTTTTTGATATATGTATTATTATTTTTAATTTTAGATATTTGTCTTTTAAATTGGTAACATGTTAGGTGCATGTTACGCGCTTATCTAGACGTAAGCCAGTAATTTTCACTTCATTAGTCCGAAGTATAACGCCACTTAGGTTATCTGAGGTCACACGAAATGTTATTTGAGAATGTAACAAGCACTGATTTATCTTAGTTAAAATTAATGTTCCATTTAATTGGATATATTTCCAACAAACTTAGGCAGTTTTCAGTTATTACAGATGCTTTAGTTGGATTCTTAAAACTCAAAAGTTTTTCGTTGTGTTTGGTAGGTTATATGAAAATAATAGATAAAGAAAATACTAAATACATTCTTCAAGGAAAGAATGCAGAACTTTACTTTTCTTCATGTAGAAGTTTCGTTACAATTATGATTTAAAAGAAGTGGGTTTTGGTAAGTAAGAAGATAAGAACTGCAATAGCAGTCAATAAAAAAATATTCTCTTTTATTAAGCAATCATATGAGCCAAACCTCAATCGGTGGACTATTTCCGTCCAAATGGGCTTACAGAAGATTTTGGCTTATAGAGTTAAATGGATAATATTTCTGAAGCGGTGACATTGTTATATCGCTGAATGTTTATTACAGAATACAAAATAATTTTTGGTAGCCATGCATTAAGAAACAGACCCTCATTTAGACGTCTCGTTATGTCTTTCTAGTAATGTGTAGATTATAGAAAATAAACCAATGAGATAGTAGGATTTACGATAATTTAGAAGTTTGTTAGTTTTTAGTACTAGAATTATTTAAACTAATTTAAACGGTCCATATGTAAGTCGTAGTATTTTATTAAAAATAATACTGGAAACATACTCCTTTTTCATGTAGATGCTTTAAAGAGCGTTGCTGTTACAAAAGCATGGCACAGCGATTTGTCTTACATATTGTGCAATTTAATTGTTAACTTCAGAAATAACAAGAACCGTAAAGGAAACTTTCTACAGCGGTGCGAAATCGTAACGGTCACTTCCGGTTGCCGTTAACCGATTTGGCTGAAAATCAATCCCACGAAAGGTACTGACCTGAGATGTGTGTATGCCAAGTTTGAAGTGAATCCGTTGGATAGAACGGAAGTTATCTTGTCTCCAGACACACAGACAGACAGACAGGATGATAATCTCATTAACTTTCTACTATAAGCTCCGCTGTAGAAAGTTAATAACTGGAGTGGAATTTTCTAATAGAATGCTGCTGTTTTTAAATATTCTGAAAACACCTTAATTATTTGTTTGTCACTTTTAGTTCAAGTTCTTCTATTTGATAAAGGTAATAAGTATGCATTAACCAATCAGTTTTTCTATATTCAAGTGTAAAATTTGGAGCTTTATATATTATGAATGCATTTAAGGTGATTATCACAGATTTATAATTTAGATATAATTAAATATCCTTTAGTAATAGAAAGTCATGTGGGTTTGAAGTTTTGTCAGAATCTAATAGTAGTATGTTTCCCTTTAAAAATTAAAATACTCTTTTGATATGACTTGGTATAACTTTCTATATATTTTTACTTAGTAAAGACCTAGACCTCAGTATCTATATTTTAATTTATTACATTATGCTAAAGCGGACAATAGCCATATTATGTAACTAATAATAATAAAAGTTATTCAAGTTATAAACATTACCGTATTTTGTAGAGAATTAATTAGCGGACCCAGCTTCCAAGCTAGAGACCAGCTTCTATTTTTGTCATTTCTGGCATTTGTCACGCCTTATAATTTTAGGTCTGTGATAGATAGAGACATAACGTTTTCAGTATTCAACTAAGGACCATAAGTCAAGCCCAAACGCCAAAAATCAGCCTGATCTAAAAATCTCGGTTTGATCGGAAGTAGCCGCAAATTTTTCAGTTCCGGTCGATAAATTTTGCCGCTGTTCACATTCATTTGAGTATAATTCACTGACATTTGTTTCAATAAAATTTCGTTAAACCCTATAGTTTAGTTTTACGCACAGGGTCCGCTCTGCTTTACCTGTAAAGCAGATTTTCGCTTGTTTTATAATACGCTTTATTGCCTTATACCTGAATATCGCTGTAAGACTATATGTTCTGTCATATTTTAATTATAAGATCGAGCTCGACCGCTTGTGATATCATGTTGCAAAAATAAATGTAAGCTAATTACGACCCGAATTTTCAGATGTAATAACTCACCAATAAAAGTTGTACATGCAGCCAATATATGCAATAAAATTGCAAAATACACATATTTTAGTTAACCATGCCAAATAATATCAATAGCAGCATTAATTAATATATACATATATACGCCGAAGTGGTCCAAAGAGTTGAGGCGCGGACTACGATGTGGTCGGACTCGAGTTCCGTCCCCAGAGCTCTTTGATGCCTGGCGGGTGGCCTACTCACTCACTAAAAATAACACAGCCACACAAAACAAAAAAAAAATTTGGCCTGAGGGTCTGACTATGTATACTGTATGTTTTTGGGGTCGCTGAATTCGAATCTAAAGTCAATTTAACCCCAGCACGTCAGGGTGTGGCCATAGCTTCAAAAAACACCCCAAAATCCACTAAATCGTTAAACCCGATAATCCCAGACAATTTTAAACCTAAAACCCATCAACTTTTCAACTAAATTCATAACCCCATAACTCTATAAACCCCTCACTCTCTAACCTTATGACCCCATAACCTTATGACCCCATAACCTTAAAACCCCATAATCAAAATACTGAAAGAGTATCGCTCAATCTCTCATCGCGAAACTATTCGTGGCGTAGATTACACAATATTAAAACAGAATATCCTCATCATTCCCAAGGTGTGAAACTTTGTATAACCCTGTATAACATTCGTAGGACCGTTAGCATTAGCATTACCCAATGTACACCGCAGGGAGGTTGTGTGAACGCATTTTGTACATCATATAGCCCTCACAAGGGCTGTTTTGAGACTCACACACACACACACACACACACAATATATATATATATATATATATATATATATATATATATATATATATATAAAGTTACCTAAATGGGCATTAAAAGTGGTCAGTGTCTTGAATATATTGTTCGCTCTATAAACTAAATGAATCTTACATTATAATAATCAACGAAAACAAATAATTTATTATTCACATTAACATAAAGCCACGTATTTCAGAGATACTAGGGATCATCTTTGCATGTCGTTGAAGCATTTTTCTTATCACTAATGTTTCGCTACACAAAGTTCTGATGTTCTGATGCTCTTACAAGTTAACACAATTTGCACATTTTGTTTTTTTTTTGCTTCCTTTTGTATGTGTTTTTTGGCAAAGGCGGAAAGGTCAAGTAATCGGGCATCTGAATAGCAAATAAATTCGGATCCTTTTTTGCCCAGTAAATAAGAATGTTGCACGTACTGCATATGACCCGCGGAAGACGATCATCTTCAGGGTTAAAATGGAAAATTTCCTGAACCGCCTGTTGAAAAGCTCACGTGATATTCCGCATATTCGTCTTCTTTTTGAAACACAATAACAAACTTTTTGCGATTTTCATCATTGATTCCGGCACAGCTTTTCACAGACATTTTATTAAAAAGGTCTAGTATTTTCCAAAGAACGACTCTGCAGCGTATAAACTCAATCTGCAGTTTACCTAGAATACGCATAAAACAAATAATATTCGGAAACTAATGAAAATTACTGACTGCGACCTCCTTGACTTGATGACAATCTGATTGATGGAAACGGAACGCAAACCATAATTGATTTTCCGCCGTTATACTGACAGTACAACTGTAGACCTAATCAAAAAAGGAGGATCTCAACTTTTAAAAAGTATAAAAAAGCTTCTAAACCGGTGCTTTATGGAAGAGAAGATACCTGAAATATGGCACAACGTACAAATTTTACTAATATATAAAAAAGGAGATAATACTAAGTTTGAAAACTATCGCCCCATAAGCTTGCTTCCGCATCTGTATGTTACTTACCAAAATAATAGCCAACCGCCTTACAAACAAATTTGAACTGTACCAATCACCAGAACAAGCGGGCTTCAGAAAAGGGTTTAGCACCACGGATCATATTCAAACTATTCGTAGCCTCATCGAAAATTGTACATTACACTTAGCCTTCATTGACTACGAGAAGGTCGTTTGATTATATAGAAATAACAGCAATAATAAACGCAATGAACAACGCCAGAACAGATTCCCGTTACACCAATTTAATTAAAAATATTTACAACAACGCTACCATGACAAACAAAATAAGTGAAGATATTTCCACGTATAAAATTAAAATGACAAGAGGAGTAAGGTAAGGAGATACGATCTCACCCAAGCTGTTTAACCTGTCAACGGAAGATGTTTTTAAAAATCTACATTGGAATAATCGAGGAATTAACATAGACGACAAAAGACTCACCCATCTAAGATACGCGGCGGATGTAGTTCTTGTTGCAAATAATATAGAAGAACTACAAAATATAATAGAGGAATTGGTGGTACAGTCGTAGAAAGTCGGACTAAGAGTAAACGCATCAAAAACAAAGGTTATGAGCCCAGATCAAAACAGATAGGAAAGGTTACATGGTATATATACCTAGGACACACAATTAAACTTGGAAAGGAAAATCAAGATGAAGAAATAAACAAAAGAATAAAACTAAGATGGGCAGCTTTCGGACGTCTTTCATACGTACTCAGGTCAGATATCCCAAATGGTCTAAAACGTGAAGTATATAACAAATGTATCACACCGGTATTAACTTATGGATTAGAAACCATGACATTAACAAAAAACTCGGCGAATAAATTTAGGATAGCACAACGAATCATGGGGCGCCCAGTATTGAAGGTAAGCCTCTGAGATAAAATTAGGAATAAAGAAATAAGGAGAACTGGGGTCAAAAATGTATTAAAGATAATTAGTCACAACAAATGGAATTGGGCGGGGCACATTGCCAAACAATCACACGACCACTGGGTGAACATTATAATTAACTGGAGACCCAGGACTACAAACAAAGTGTAGGAAGACCTCTAAAACGATGGGCAGACGATATAGTGGAAGTGGCTGAAAAAACATGGCAGAGATTAGCAAAGCAAAGAGACAAATGGAAAATTAAAAGGGAGACCTATATCCAGAAGTAGAGTATATATATATATATATATATATATATATATATATATATATATATATATATATATATATATATATATATATATATATAGATATATGTACTATAATAATATACAACTAGTATCTTCTATATCTTCTTTTATTATATATATTTATTATATATATATATATATTGAATCTACTGAACAATGTTAATACAAACTGAAATCATTGATTTAGGATATTATTTAATTTATTTATGAATGACTAGAAAGCGGATTCTATGCTAAATGAATATTGCCTGCCTATTTTGCATATTTGAGTATTTTACCTAATTTTTGCATTTTATTAAAAAAACTTGCATATTATGTGCTTATTTGAAAGAATATGTGTAAAAGTGACTAAATTTTCCTTGATTTCTTAATTCCTCTAAAAATGTATTTTAATTACTGGTTTGTTCGCGCTCCTCTTCGGCTTAAGCAGGCAGAATATTCTAGGAAATGAATTAGCAATTAGGGATTTCCAATTAACTTCTCAACACATGCAGTGGGTCATGATGTTTGTGAAATTATTTTATCAGAAATCAGTGACCATTAGTCGTTCAATGCGAACGTTTGGTTCTCCCGCAAAATTATTTTTGTTTGTGAGAAATGTAATATATCGAAAGACAATTCGAGCATGGTTAATTCCTAGATTAGAAACTATCTCGAGCTTCTTTACAATTTCTTTTTCATATAGATATATATTATTAGCAATCAGAACTACTACATTCTATAAGCTAATTGTATATCAGAACTTCAGCTTCAAATGACGTGACGAGAGTTCCTCCAGTGAAGGACTCTCTTAATCCCAGGTCT
Source organism: Sinelater perroti (assembly GCA_036346155.1). Taxonomy (NCBI): domain Eukaryota; kingdom Metazoa; phylum Arthropoda; class Insecta; order Coleoptera; family Elateridae; genus Sinelater; species Sinelater perroti. The sequence continues at coordinate 18,191,391 of JARFIY010000077.1, read as the reverse complement.
GCTGGCCAAAGTCAATATAGTCGTCGTGGATGTTCTCTTTCTAATAATGGTCGAAGTAGGTTATTTTAGTGGGCTTCCAATCTATCGTGGTCGTCGTGTAGCGTCTGGTTTGATACATACCACGGTGCTTGAGTTATCATACGTAGCACTTTAGATTAGCTTCTTTGGAACAATGCCATATTGGATTTGCTTGCGCAACCCCAAATTTCGATTCCATACGTCTAAATAGGGATGATGATTGTTTTATACAGCAGTATTTTGTTTTCTAGGGAAAGTTGTGAGTTCTTCCTTAACATCCAATAGAGTTCTTTGATCTTCAGTCAATCTGCTTCCGTTTCTTGGTAATGTGATCTTTCCATGTTAACCTAGTGTCCAGGTGGAATTCAAGATATTTGATAGATATAGCTCGAGAGAGTTCGACGTTATTGAGAAAAAGCGGGGGACAACGTTCGTGTCTTAGAGTGAAGTCTATGTGCTGCGATTTGTTTTCGTTTATTTTAATTTTCCAGAGATGCAAGCCTGTAGTACATTCAAGTGGGTTTGTACCAAGTTAGATGCTATTGCTGGGTTTTCATGAGCTGCTAGTATGGCAGTGTCATCAGCAAAAGTACAGATAGTAGTTTCAGTGGTTGTTGGGATGTCGGACGTATATAGGTTGTAGAGGGTCGGTCCCAAGATGCTTCTCTGTGGTACACCTGCATCTATGGAATGGTAGTCTAATTTGGCATCTCCCACTTTGGTTCTAAATTTGTGGTCTGAAAGGTAGGATTTCAAAATATTGAAATACTTTAGTGGGGGGGTTTCCTTGATTTTATATAACAGACCTGTGTGCCACACCTGGCTAACGTCCAGTAGAACTGAAGTACAATAATGTTTTTGTTCAAAAGCGTGGTTAAAAACTTGGATTAATCGATGTTTTTGCTGAACTGTAGAATGTCCTGCTCGGAAATCAAATTGATGAGGAGGAAGCCAGGTATCTGGTGAAATATCGGTATTTACTCTTTGTAGTAATAAGCGTTCTAACACCTTAGAAATTGTAGGGAGCACACTAATTTGACGGTATGAAGTTACGTCATTTGGGTTCTTCCCTGGCTTATTTATTAAGATTATTTCTGCAGTTTTTAGCAATAGGAGCCAGTGCTGCAGTCTTAAAATGGCACTAAAAATCTATGTATTAAAGAGTGTCCCTTTTTTCGACAATTCCCTCAGAATTTTTGGTGTTTTTCGGATGTTAAGATGATTAAGTTCGTTCAGAACTTCGTGTGGAGTGAAGGACTTAATTCGAGATGGGGTTTGTGGAATGTTGAATAAACTTGTTACGATGTCATTATTTATATTTTGATTGTTGGTCTTAAAGACAGATTCGAGATGATATGCAAGATCAGACTTTTCTTAGTCGCTTCTCGCCCATTTAACGTTGTGATCAGCAAGATTTTTTATTAAAGCTTTGTGTTTGTGGCCTCCAGATAGAGTTGTCGAATCTTTTTAGTCTAGTAACGTAGTCAGTGAAGGATTGTTTACGGAGTTCTCTGAGTTGTGCCATTTTACACCAATTGAAACATATTCTGCAAAGCCTGTAGTAAAATGGTTAACTGTAAATTTTTGTTTGATAAATATTTGGTAGGTTTTTGAATATTCAAAGCTCAGACAGATTAAAAAATTTATGTTCTTGCTGTAAATACCATCCAAACGTAAATTTTCGGTGACACAACATTCAAGATGATGAATCGAAAGTTGTTCAATTATCCTGAAACTTCATCTAATGAACAATATGTATTTAATTCTGATTGATGCTAGGCGATGATTTGTGCAACCGTACCTTTGAAAAAATAGTAAAATTCTATTTTTTAAAAGTTTTTTTAGAAAAATATTTTAAGAAACTGCTCCCAATGAAATTAAGTTAAGAAAAAACTACGTATCTCACATCTACAACGATACTCTAAAAAAAATTAAGAAGATCGTAAAAAATCGATACATTTATTATATTGTGAATAAAATTATATTGTCTGGTAGGCGTTACATTGTAAATTTTTCAATAGGATCTATGCGCGAAGATGAATCTAGTAAAACTTATTTAATTGCATGTCGACAGTTAGACAAAACTAACAATTTAAGTATTTTAAGATTTGTTAATAAATGTTTTATATTTTTTTTGCACCTAATGTAATTTCGACTGAAAAAATTACTTATCCTATTAGACGTTGCCCCTTACATGGTTAAAGCTGGGCAACAACTTAAAATAATTTACCCAAATTTAGTTCATGTGACTTGTTTAGCTCATGGATCTAACAGAGTAGCTGAACATATTAGATGTAAATTTTCTGATGTAAATGTAAATTAGTATCGTAAAAAAGTATGTGTCAAAATTTCTTTACGGATTTAGTTTTATAGGGAAAAATTACCGAATGTACCTTTACCTTCCGAACTAATGTTAGCTAGGTTACGAACTTGGTTAGAAGCTGCAATTTTTATGCAGAACCTTTTTGCAACAATTAAGAAACTGCTGTTAGAGTTTAACGCCGTAGACAGTGCTGCTATTACAAAAGCACAAAATACTGTTACAAAAACTACATTGGAAATCAACTAACCTTTATTAAAACGCATTAGAGTTTTATAGTAAAAACTATAAATAATTTAGAAAAGCAGAATGTGTCCTTAACAGAATTCGTTGAAATTGTTAAAGAATTTAAAAGCGATATTTCAAAAGTTTGCAATAAAATCGGTAAATAATAAAAAAAAATTTACGCGTTTTAGAAAAAACAGCAGCTCAAAACCCTTGAGGACATTTACGAAATTTTGAATGGAAACTTTGAAATTGATTCAGGTGTAGAATTTTCGGCTTTAACAAGTTATTTTAAATATGCCCCATTTACCTCGGTAGATGTTGAAAGAAGCTTTTCGTGTTATAAAAATATTTTGTCAGATAAAAGACAACAATTCTTTGTAAATAACTTGGAAAAATACATTGTCGTAAATTATAATCGAAGATACATTTAGTCTTGTTATATTATGCATACTTCCCCATTTTTTCTCAGCTTTTGTAAATAAATGCAAATAAATTGTATAAAAATAGTATTGATTTTATTCGAACGTAGATACTCATAACAACACACTAGATTAGAACAGCAAAATTGTAGTTTTACAAAATGTGCATTATTTGAATTATCAAAATCGTTTGGTTTCCGCTAGTGATAAAAAATTATATATTTATTATTATATTTATTTGTAATAACAATAAATTTAAATTTATTAAGAAATTGTTTAAGACTTAATTATTTGTGGATTTATTATTATGTGGAATAATTAGAAAATACACGTGCTAATTGATAAGTAAAAATCAAGATGTATTAAGATTGCAAGACATAACAGTTTTAAAGTAGAAGATTATTTATTAAACTAGTATTTTCTTGCTTTTGAAGAATTATGTAATCTTTATAACTGATTGTATAAGAATTGTCACATAAAAAATTTAAGCCCAACTTTTTCTTGTATTTATGCAAATTCTTCTGTTGTTGCATATTTGCTACATGCAAATCGTTTGTCATGATAAGTTTTCGTTTATATAAATGTATATGTCATTGGAGGATATGTCTATTTATTTTAAAGATTTAAATATCTAATAAATATGGGGTGTTGGGGTTCACGCTGAAGGGTAGTACCTTTTGCCGGGACGGTCACATCGAACGTTATAAATGGGAGATGGTTCCCGGTAACTGGTCCCCGCAGGGTGCCCAACCCTCACTTATGGCTCCACGTGCCACACCCTGGAAACTGCGTTGACCCGCAGGCTAAATAAGTGAGGGTAACCAGATATGGTAAAGAGTCTGCAACGTCTGACCCAGAATGGGCGGTTGCAATGAGCAGACACGGCTCAACAGCCGTAAAGAAGGCAACGTGTCTAAGGGATAGTAACCTGAGAAATTGCTCTGCCTGCCGGAGGCAGAAAAGTGGCAGCCCCACTACCGGCTTAACCTGCACAGCGCTCGTAACGCTGCCAGGGGATTTTAAATTACTGGCAAACTTCATGAGAATCAACCGGACGAATCACCAAGTAGACGAAAAGGCGTGAAAAGGACAAACGAGCTGGAATTAAGGAGAGAATACAGATAGCCACGTGGAATGTTAGAGGCTAGGAATAAAAGAAACTGAATTAGACAAAGAACTTATGCAAAGAAAAGTAGACATAGCAGTTATAAGTGAAACAAAAAGAAACTAAAAGGCACTAAAGAAACTAATAATTATATAATGATCTACAGCGGAATACCTCAAAACAGACGGGCAAGTAGTGGAGTCGCAATCATGGTCAATAAAAAGTGGAGAAACAAAATAGTAAGCTACGAATATATCAATGAAAGAATAGTAACTACCAGAATGAAAATAGATAGAGGACACATGATGGTTATAGGAGTATACGCCCTGAAGAGGAAAGAAAGAGGAAACAGAGCAGTTCTACAAACAACTACAGAAAGTAGTAAACAAGTATACAAAGACAGACCACCTCATAATAAGTGGAGACCTAAATGCAAGAGTGGAAAAGACCCCATCCCAGGAACTGTAGGCACATGCGGCGAAAACGTAATCAACAATAATGGACAAGAACTACGACATTTCGCTACTTTCAACGAACTAAAACTAACAAACACGTTTTTCAAGAAAAAGATATACACAAATACACCTGGTCAGCAAGAGGATTAAGATCAATCATAGACTATGTAATAGTCAATAACAAGATGACAAACCTCGTGCAAGACGCAAGAGTTTACAGGGAAGTGATATAAATTCAGATCACTATCTTCTAGTAGCCACTATAACCCTATTAACAAAATGGAAGAAACGAAAACCACAAACACAAATAACCCAGAAGAAGTTTTCAAAATACATCTCCTTAGAGAGGAAAGTACCCGATATTTATATCAAAACAGACTACAAGAACACTTACTACGTACACCCACTAGTAATGAAATCAATGAAGAATGGGATAATATAAAGATCGGCATCATTAAAGCAGCGAATGAAGCAGTAGGGAAGAAAAGAAAAGAAAGAAAACTAGAGGATTAAAAATATGGAATGAAGAAGTAGAGAACGCAATAAAAGAAAAAGAAGCATATCTAATATATCTACAAAGAAGAACCCCGAAAATAAACAACGCTACAATGAAAAACGAAACTTAGTAAAACAGATCGTAAGACAAGCCCACGAAGAATCTTGGGAAAACTGATAAGCAACATAGAACACGACGTATATGGAAGACAGGAATTCGCTTATAAAATGATAAAACATTTGAACAGCACAGTAAAGGACGTAGCAAAATTAAAAACGCTTAACTACAAAGAGTGGAAGGAACACTACACAAACCTATGGAATAATCGAGAAATCAACGAACAGGACATTTTAATACAGGAAGATATTGATGAAACTGATTTTACAATTGACATGATTACCATAGAAGAACTAAGAAAATGCCTAAAGAAAATGAAAAGCCGGAAGGCTGCAGGGCCCGATGGAATTAGTATAGAATTATTGAAATATGGAGGACCACTTCTAGAATTCAGAATATTACATCTTTTAAATGAATGTTGGCGAAAGAAGAAGATCCCAACAGAATGGCAGACAGCAGAAGTCATATCAATATTTAAAAGGAGACCGCTCAAAATGCTCAAATTATCGAGGAATCAGCCTCCTAAACACCACCTATAAATTATACTCCAAAATAATTAATGAAAGAACAAAACCCATAGCTGAGGTATTACTAGACGAAGGGCAATCTGGATTTCAAAGGCCGCTCATGTAGTGACAACATATTCGTTTTAAAGAGATTAATTGAAAAAGAAGAGAATTCAACTTGAAACCCACCTTGCATTTATAGATTTCGAAAAGCTTTTGACTGCGTAGACAGACATAAACTCCTTGAAATAATGAAAGAAAAGGATTCCCTAACCACCTTATAGAAATCATAAGATCATTATATATTAGCACAAACATAGTAATAAACAACAACGGCAGTAAGTCTGATAAAATTCAAACAAATCAAGGACTAAGACAAGGGTGTGGCTATCACCCACTTTATTTAATATTTATATCGACGACGTGGTTAAACTTTGGAAACCACAAGTAAACCCAGGGATAAAACTACGAGACGACAAAACATAAACTTACTGCTATATGCCGATGATTTAACAATAATTCAAAAGAACGAAGACGATCTGCAAAGATCAATTTACCGTCTCAAATTACTCTGCGAAAACTACAATTTGAAAATATCTAAAGACAAAACAAAGATAATGGCCTTCCAAGGAAAACAACCAGTGCGATCGAAAATAATAATAGATGGAAAGACTTTAGAACAGATATCTCATTTCAACTACTTAGGCTGCGACACCACATACGAAAATGATAAAGATGTAGAAAATAAGATTCATAAATTCCAAGCAATTTGCGGGACAATAAATAGAACGCTAAAACACAAAACAAGAAAAGAAATAAGAATGAAATTTTACAAGATCATGGCCGTCCCTGTACTCACTTATGGAAGCGAATCGTGGATAACAAACACAAAAAACAAATGAGGTTTCTCAGAAATGTTAAAGGTTGCACAAGGAATGATAGGATAAGAAATGAAGAAATAAGGGAAGAACTAGAAATTTTCAACGTTAACGACAAAATAGAAGAATACAGAAACAATTGGAGACAACACGTTAATAGGATTACAGAAGAAACAAATCCTAAACTACCACCCAAGAGGACGCAGAGATGTAGGCAGACCGAAGAAAAGATGGTCCTAATCAAATGAAGTTCGGAACAGGCAGAATGGCCTAAGCCTTAACGACAGAAGAAGAAGAAGAATAAGAAGAAGAAGATTTAAATATAAATTGTGTATTTTTTACGAAAACACATGTTGTAAATATTTTTATTGCTTTAATGAGTTTTAGATATATAAAAATAATAATAGAGAGTGATTTGTTTATTCCTTCTTATCAGTGAATTAGCCGTTTTATTCTCCACAAAAGTCTGACTTAGTCAGCGACCAGACCTGATACAATTCAGAATCTATGATCGAGAGATACTCTGGAGAAAAGAGTCACGTTACATCGGAGCAACTCTTGACAAAAAGCTCACCTGAAAGCCTTACGTGGATCGGACGGTTGTGAAATAATAGACAGCACATCAAGTCCTCGACTCCTTTCTATATCCCGATAGCAACAAAATGATGCTATACTGTACCATAATATACTAGATTATATATGTGGATTTCGGTTATGTAACAAACTTTTCCTCTCTCCCTCTCAGATTAGAATGGCTGACTGCCTTGGCAGTGAGGGATTCTAAATCGATTGCTCTATCCGCCTGAGAATTTTTTTTAATTCGTTGAAATCATTGTTGAGCGTACTTGGTTTTAAAACATCGAACTGGCGCTGCATGTTGGCGAGCTAAGTTTGGTCTAGAAAAGGATATGTAGGGTAGGAAATACGATAGAGGGACATAATTTACCTTTTGGGGCAGGGTATAGGAGTAAGTCAAGGCTTCCGTGGACGCAGTTGCTTTCCTCAAGTGGGCCTGTTCTTAACCGGAATCGTAAAGAAATGCTTACTCGCTATCCAGATTATACTGCTTTGAAATTTGAATGTGGTGTTGATTTTTGTCTTATATTTTGTATCTTATCAAAACGTGTTTGAAAAGTAGTGTAAGTTACGTTAAAATAGAGGAGCTGTTCCTAAAAATTTTATAGATAATATGTAATATTAGACGATATGTTCAATATACTTTTGCCCGCACTAGCAAAAAAAAAACAACTAAAAACACATTTAAACTTCTAAATAACTGATTTAAATAAAGAAAAAGTAAAATAATGTAGTAATTTAAATAAATAATTTTAATAATATATTTGTTTTTATGTTCTTAAACGAACCAAAGCTGAGCCAAATTATTATATTTAACTCAATTCAAAATTATTCTGTCACTTGATAAATGTAATTAGTTAACATTTTGCTTTTGACATCAAAAGAGGAACTTGCTAACTCTGCAAGGATAAACAAACTCAAAGGTGGAGAAATACTGTTAAGTAAAATTATTTCATTTTAGTAACTGTCACAACTGCAATCTTCTGTTATGTTGTAGTAACTAAGTGTTTCACAGCATAATTTACTTTATTGTTATTTTTATTTTATAATAAATATAGATTTGTACAAGTCCATTCTAACAGTTGTTTAGATAGTTACTAAATTACTTGATAGTCCTTTTGAAAATATATGCTATGTCTAAAAGTCCGCCTTTTCAGTGTTTAAAATATTCTCGATTATTTAAGGTCTATCCGAAAAATATTAAGTCAATGTTTATAAAAATGTTAGTAGAATGGAAAACCTGTAGTAAGTTGGATAATTTAGAAAATTTGTCGAACGATGTAAGAAGTGCAATTTAAAAGCTAGCTAAAGATGTAACTAAAATCAGAACTAAAAAATATTGATCGATGAAAATAAAGAAATTTTTTTGTTCAAATAAAAAATGAAATAAGATGCAATTAATGAGTGTCATTTAAAAGAAATCTAAAAAAACTTTGAAAGAATTGAAGAAACAAACTCCACATTTGTCACATGAAGAGGTAAAATTTAAGTCTGGCACACTAGTATCATATTATTAAATATGTGGTAATCCATCGTAAGTTTGCTAGTGTAGACAAAAAAAGCTGAGAATTTTTGCTTCAGATTTAGAAAATCGTTAATAAATGATATTGTGTACATTTTGAAAGCGCATGCAGAACCGTACTTACATCACGAACGATGAGAAAAATATTCTTGGGCATAAGATCGATCGACGTTACTTCTAAGAGCTAACAATAGTGGCGATATAAAGCCTAAATTGCTTCTTGTTTATTATTCTAAAAACCGTAAAGCATTAAAAAAATCATGATTAAAGAAATACTGCTAGTGGTGTGGACATCGAATGGAAGGGCATAGGTTATACAGATTTTTCAAAAGAATGGCTGTTCAACTTTTGTGTCCCTATTATCAAGGATTACCTTCAAACCAATGAATAGAAATAGAAAGCACTATTGTTATTGGATAATCTACGACACCTAAAAAATGTTAAAGATAATTTGCCATAAGTACCACTTCGTTGATTCAGCTTATTGATCAAGAGATTATTGCAGTTTCAAATTGTGCACTCACTCGGTGTATCTTTGATATTTTGAAGCATGCCAGTCCTCACCAACGATCACATTAAATACGTTTTGAGAAGAAAAATGTTATATTGTTGAAGCTATCCCGTTTACTCAAAAGACATGGTTAGACGCTACTCAACTACTGTTGAATTCTGCTTGGCGATAGCTACGTTTATCCTTCATTCAGGAAGACGGAGATGATGTTCCTGAAATTATGGATGAAATCTTGACAACGGTTAGAGATCTGAAATTGAATATGAATCTCCATTCACATCATATCTTTATAGCATTAAAAAGGTCATAATAAAATATGAAAACCACCAAAAAACGAACTAGAACCAATGCCGTCATCTGGAATTACCTTTCAAATAAGTGAGAGGATGCCATAACAACTATCTTATAATGGTACCCAAACCAGATTTAGGTCAATAGGCTTGAGAATCTTCACAACTGTTATGTTATTAATTACCCCGAAAAATCTCAAAGAAGAGAAAAAAGCAATTGATACTGGATAATGCCCCACAAACTAAAAAAAATGTACTATTGTTATTGCATAAATAAACATTTATTTATTTTGTTTATTTGTAGCATATACAGGCCATGTAGGCCTTGAGCTATACCTTTACATTTACTTACACGTAAAATACATTTTCTATCTTAGCTTTGAACTTAATCCGTTTATATGACATACATTAATAATTGACATCAGATAACCAAACATAAAAGTATTCTTAACAAGATATAATATCTTTCCATTTCCTTCGATCCGTTGCTAGGGTCCTCCAATTTCTGATCCTTTTTTCTGCAAGGTCATTTTCCACCGCCTGATTCCATCTTTTTCTCGGCCTTCCTTTCCCTCTTATCCCCTCTGGTGCTCTCCAGGCCACATCATTTACAATTCTGTCATCCTTCATTCTTACCAAATGTCTTAGCCATTGTAGTCTTCTATTTTTCACAAAGTCTCCTACTGATTTTCCCCCGTACATATCATATATTTCCATATTCATTCTTCTTTCCCAGCCCATTATTGTCTTTTTCCCGCCTAATATCCTTCTGAGAATTTTTCTCTCCCAGGTTTCTATTTTTCGTTAAATCCTCTAGTTCATGGCCCATGTTTCGCATCCATAGGTTAGCGTTGGCCTTAATATTGACTTATAGATCTTAAATTTTGTGTTTCTGGATAACCTCTTTGCTCTTAATATTTTATACAGTCCTCCTGCGCATTTGTTTCCTTTGGCTATTCTTAGATCCACTTCCTTTTCTTCATCAATTTTATTGGACACCAATACACCTAGCTATATGTAGTTCTCTACTTCTTCAAAAGCTACAACCCCCACATTTCTTTTTGTTTTTGGGATGCATAGATTTTTTATATCTTTGTAACTTTTTTGAACTTAAGCTCCATATATTTTGTCTTGTCCTTATTAAACTGGAGCCCCATTTTTTCAGCAGAATCCATCACTTGTTTTGCGACCTCTTCTAGTTGTTTTGTACTTCTAGCCAGTAGTACCATGTCATCAGCGTAAGCAAGACACTGATGGCTTTTGTAAAACAGTGTCCCTTTTATATTTATACCGCTCTTTCTAATTACCGCTTTTAGTGATAGGTTAAACAGCACGCATGATAGAGGGTCGCCTTGCCTTAATCCTTTCTCTATTTTGAATTCTGCGCTAAGGTTTGTACCACTCTTGACTGCTGCGGCTGTGTCTGTTAGTGTCATCCTTATTAATATGACTAATTTAGCCGGTATTTTTAGTTCTTCTAGCGCTTTCATTAACTACTTCCTGTTTATATTATCGTATGTGCCCTTGAAGTCAATGAATAGCATGTGCGTTTCAACGTTATATTCGTAGCAGCCGTTCAGAATTTGCTTTAGCATAAAGATTTGGTCTGTTGTGGATCTGTTTTGCCTAAAACCCCCTTGGTACTCCCCTAACTCGGCTTCCGCGTGTTCTTCCAATCTTCTCTTTATTATTGTGGCCAATACCTTATACGTGACATCTAAGAGTGTTATTCCCCTGTAATTCTCGCAAACCCTCTTGTCACCCTTTTTGTAAATTAACAGGATTATCGACTTATTCCAGGACCTTGGCATTTTTTCTGCTTGACATATCTTTATTATAATATCAAGAATCTGCTCCGACAACATATCACCTCCGTACTTCAGGTTTTCCGCCGCTAATCCATTTTCACCCGGTGATTTATTATTTTTCATTTTTGCCAGTATTTCTTTTACTTCATCCATCCTAGGATTTTCTACCGCTACTCCATCATTATCAATCTCATATTGCTCTTGGTTTTCCCTCGTATCTACATTTAAGGTTTCCTCAAAATACCTCCTCCATCTTTCTAATATATTTTCCTCGTTACCCAGTAGATTACCATTCTCCTTAATGTATGGAGTTCTGCTTTGGTTCCCTGAGCGTATGTCCTTTACGTCCTTGTAGAAATTTCTAATTTCTTTAGCTTGATATTTGTTTTCTATTTCTTTTACCTGGTTTTCCATATATTGTCTTTGTTTTTGCCTTAACAACATTTTCACTTTACTTCTCTGTCCAGCATAACTTTGGCAATTTTCCTCAGATGGTGTAACATTTTTTGTCTAAGCTTTTTCTTTATCTTCAGCTCCTGGTCACATTCCCCATCATACCATTTTTTTTTTGGGTTTTGCCTTGTAATATTTCTTTGTGTTACATACCTTATTGTATTTTCTAAGTTTCTCCACTTCTCCTCTACCCCCTCTCCGTCTTATATATTTTTGCTTAACATGTATTCTATGTCCTTCTTATAATTTTTAGCCACCTCCTCGTCCTGCAGCATCCTTACTTCAAATTTTTCCCTTATCCTTGCTTTCCTATTTGTTGCCTCTATTTTTTCCGGCTCTATGCATCTAATTTGTACTCCAACCAGGAAATGTTGGGAGTCCACGTCCGCACCCCTATATGATCTCACTTTCTTTATCATTTTTTCATGTTTCGCTTGCACCAGGACGTGATCTATTTGGTTGGTCTCCTTGCTTCTCGGTATAATCCATGTCCCTTTGTGTATGTCCTTTCGTTGGAAATGTGTGCTCATTATTTTCAGATTTTTCTCTATTGCTAGCGAGATCAGCTTTAGCCCATTATCTAATAGCGTGCTTACTTTCCCCTACGGGTTATCTTCCTGTAGATGTCTTATTTTTTCAATCTTAGCATTTGCATCCCCCATTATCAATATTATGTTGTCCTTTGGAATCCTGTCTATTACTTCCTCCATTATCTCGTAGTACATATCCTTTATCTATTCCTCTTTTTCATTCGTGGGGGCATGTATATTTATTATAGAGATAAACTTCTTCCCTTGCCTTATGGTTAATATGCACAGTTTGTCCGATATCTCTTCAAAACTCTTTACATCCTGCTTTCTATTTGGGATTACCAGGAAGCCCTCACCAAAAAGCCCACTTTGACTCCCACTTCTAAACATAGTGTAGTTATCTATGGTTTGCACGCCGTTTCCTTTCCAGTGTGTTTCTTGTAATGCAACCACTTCCATTTCATATGCTTTAATTTCCCTTACTAAATTCCCTTAATTTCCCTTACTAAATTTTTCACCCTGGATACCTGTAAGGTTTCACGGCCCCATTTTTACTTCCCTGATCCTATAATAAGGAAAGTAATGTAATCGGCGGAAATTTGACCTACCCAGTTTTTAACATTTCTGGACAAAATATAGCCTCAGGACACCAAAAAAGTTGGTTTGAGCCATTAGTTCGTGTGTGTGTGTGTGTCTGTCTGTCGGTCTGTCAGTAAACAGGATATCTCTAGAACCGTAAGAGCTAGAGACTTGAAATTTGGTATGTAAGTAAGTTACTTGTAGTCAGGGGACGCAATGCGAAGCTTTTGGTAAAAATCGGTCTAGTCTTTTGGTCGCAGGGTCGCAAAATCGGTCGCAAAGCAGTCGAGAATCTAAACGGTTGAAGATACAAAAAATTTATGAGAATAAAAATGATTTGTTATCATGAAATAAACATTAATTTAAAATAAAAGTTGGTAAAATAGGAACTCGAAAAATATTGAAGCTCAGGATTTTTAATATACCGGGTGTTCATAAAATGTTTCGGGAAATTTATATTAGCGGATAGATCAGACCGACACGCACAAAAAATTACAATGAAATTTTTTGATCCGCGGTCAAATAAAAAAGTTATAGCCGATTAAATATTAATTAAACGGACCAATCACAGCGCGCTCGGAGAGCTACCGGGCCGACTGCGGGAGGACGGGGGGGGGGGGCGCTTGGCCGCTAGGACCGAGCTCGCACGGTTACCTTCAGTGACGTAGCAAAATTTTAAGTACGAGTCAGTTATTGTCTTGTACTGTTTATTTTAATCAGCTTTCGAGTGTTGGACTCGCGCCTTGTCCGTTTTTAAAATAACAAGTTCCGGGACGAGAGCAGCGCAGGGCCGAGACGATTGACCCGGTATAATATATAATAATAGGATAAGGAAAGGCGTGTGATGTTTACACCAGATTTTTATTTTCTTTTATCCTATACTATTTTTATTGTTCAGTTTCTCTGCGTTTATTTTGCTAGTTGTCCTTGCCTTTGCGTTGTAGCCCTGTCCATTGCCAAGTCTGCCTTTCTTTATCCTGCCCTTGTCTGCCGCTAGTAGTTTTTTTGTCTTGGCATTCTCGTTATTTTTCTCATCTGTTCTGTAAAAGCATTACCATCCGGAGACCTTTCATCCACAGTTCTTTTGTTACTTCCTGAGGGAATTCCTTGCTCCTTGTATTTTCCTTGCCCCCTTGCCGTCGGATTCCTTAGTTAACTCATTCCGTACATTTTTTACAACTAGCTTATTGTACCTTATCCACGCTCTATTTCCTTTTTCCCTTTCAGCTTTCATTTGTGGTATTAACACCTTCCTTTTTGTGGATAATCTTCATCAATCCATATATCAGATCCTTTTAAACTTTTTGATTTCCTCATAATCTCGTTTTTTTTGTCGTCCTTAGTTATAGTAGAATCATGCGCGATCTTCCCGATTTATATTCCCCTATTCTTATTGCTTCATTTATATCAATTTCTGCCTTAACTGTGACTCCATTATTTCTACTATTTTTTTCTCTGTATCAGATCCTTTTTCATTTTCTTAATCAGCTACTCCTCTCAACACTAGGTTCTTTCTTCTAACCTCTTTCTCCAGCTGGTCAATTCAAATTTCTTGCATTGTGACTTACTTGTTGCATGTTGAGGTTTACTTGTTGGAACATCTTCTCTATTTTTTCCATTTCTGCCTTTATTCCGTTTAGTAGGGGTAGCGCTTCTTACTGCAAGGCCTCCGCCGTCTTCTCCTTTATACACAAGCGGTAAGTGTTAACCCCAGTTCGACACCTCGGGGGGCCAGCACTTCTTTTGTAATTTTGATTTCTTAGCACCAGTCTCCGATGGGTGCTATAGTCAATTCCTGCGCATATGATGTGTTGCCTATCCTTAAAACATTTTAGAGAGCTGAGCCTTGGAGTTATTTTATTTCCTTAACACTTATCTCGTGCATGCAAAACTCGACTTTGTCTTCTACTTAACCTCAAACTAGTCTAATTATTATATTTATTCACTCACTATTTCTTAGGATCCGACTGTGCCACGATCGTATTCGAAATACTAGGCCTTATATTCCACCTCCTGTAGGTTTCCGTATGTTTTGAGTCCTCAGTATGGTCCAAATTAGGCTTAAATACTGGAGCACCTAAAACACACCCACAGTTCAATATCAGAAGCTAATTCGCATAAATAAACATAGTAAGAAATTATATAATTTTTTAATTAATTTTTATATCTCCAGAACATATTAATCAAAATTTCTGGTAAATCGAATATTGGTTAACAAACAATTCGGTAAACAGACATAATTTTTGAACGTATTATGTTCGTTAACATTATCTTTCAGGCAAATTGAAAGTTTTAGCCTCCATGAACTACCCAGTTCTCTAAAAAAGAAACTGCTTAGTATATCCTTTAGAACCTTCCAAAAAAGTGGAAACAATTACTTAATTATGAACGCTTCTTATCAATTGCTGCCTGTCAGCAGTCGAATTAAAATTAACATTTGATGTAATAAATAGTTATACTTTGAGGAAACCGCTAGTAATGCACAACTTTTTCAGTCTCCACAAAACACAGCATAATTTGTTTTTATTAACGTTTTGCTTTGGTGTGATATTTATCTCATGAGTAATCTGCTTTTTATGCTCATTATTATCATTTCAAAGATAAAATAGTTTCGTTATATTTAAGCAAAAATCTCAAACGTAAACATAATCTATTAAATTCTTTTGTATTTATTACAAGTATATTTATTACCACATTAAGAAGAAGTTTTTTTCTTGACCACAAGAAAGTCACGTAGATGGTAACAATTCTAAAACCTGGAAAACAAGTAGAGGAGGCATCTTCTTACTGACCTATCAGTCTCTTTCCTTCTTTGTCAAAAGTGTCCAAAAAAGTCTTCTTGCAAAAACTAAATACCAGAACACAAGTTTTGATTTTTGAACAACATGCTACTATAAGGCAAGTGCACAGATAAACTTAATTTTCGTTGATCAAGAAAACGAAATATTTTGTTTAGCAAATATTTTACTTAGATACTACACAAGTCTTTGACAGGATGTAGCACTTGGGATTTCTGTACAAAATTAAACTCACTCCTATTAAAGTGTCTTAGATTATTATGTGATTAAGAGATATTTTCTCAAAAAATTTAGGAGTGTCTCAGAGAAGCGTGTAGGATCAACGTTATATACACTATACACTTCTGATTTTCCAACCACAAATCTGACAGTAACAGTCACTTTTGTCGATGATACTTTTCATAATAACCTGATTATAGAATCACGTTACTCACAAATTAAATAAAATCCAAAGTTGACATAAAAATCAATACTTTACATGCGAAAACTTGTTTTCAGTTTCTCCGAAGTACCAGCAACTTCCATAAATAAAAAATGTGAAGTATCTAGGCATTGATCTTAATCGACGGCTTACGCGGAAATATTTGGATATATATTACGCATATTTGGAACAAAAAACAAAAAACAAATTGATACTAAGTTCCACAGGTTAATAGGTGGCTACCCCCAGTTGCCTCTAAAGAGTAATGCACTTTTATATAAAGCAATATTGATGTCAGTGTGGACCTGAAGACTGCAGTTATGTGAATTTGTTAGTAAATCCAGTTTAGCAGTACTTTAGTGATTTTAGTCAGACACTTTGCGCTGTTATAAATGGTCTATTGTATGTACTCAACGAGTTTATCCATCGAAATCTGCATGTATGTAACATTACCGAGAAAGTTACAAAGTTCAGCATGCGACGTCAAGATTATTTTTTCACCTTAATTCGATCTACATGATGAAGAGGGAACACGTAGGCTGAAGAGGTTTAAACCATAGAATTATCAAACAAGTTCACTTAGATTTAGTTTAAGCTTGTCTGTGTTTATTATAATTTATTTGTTGCTATATTAGTCAAGATGGTTGTATCATTGGGTACTACTGTACACGTTAATTGTTTAAATTATTATCTTTAAGTTTCTAATATAAAATTTGCAAACTTACATAAAAATAGAAATTAATACCAAAATTTAAACTAGGTGCATCCAAGCGGTTCAAAACACTCTTTTAAAATACTTTAGTTACATTTGTAATCTCTTGTGTTGTATAAAGTAGTTTATTTTCAATTAATTCCTTTGTTTCGTTTCCATGAAGCACCTGTAACTTATTCTTACTATCTTGCCGTTGTATTACTAGGACAAAATTTTGTGATTCATTTTTGTTTCAAATGTTTGCTTAAGTCATTTTTTTGGCCTGACGAAGCAAACACGTGTCAAAAATAAAAAATAAAATTTTTGACCGCTGCACTCAATAGAGCACTAGTTAATCTAAAAAATCTTTCTTTTTAAAAAGTTGGAGTCATTATTAGTCCTTGTTCGAAGTGAACAGGTACTCAATTATTTTTAGTAACTGATTAAGCCACCCTCTAGGCATCAGAGAGATCCGGGAATAAACCCGGGTCCGTTCGCATCGCAGCCGCCCCTCAACCACGGCACCATGGTGGTGCGTGTTAATAGTTAATACATGAATATTTTAAATACGCAAGAAAGTCTAGATTTTAAAAATTCCGTATTGCACTGAACACTTACCTTCAAAACTACCTGTCTCAGAATCTAAGTTTGCTTTTTACTCAGTACAATATAAAAAATAGCAATGCAACTGTAGTTGAACATAAAAAAATAGTTGTTTCTCAATTTAGCTGTAATACTAATAGCTTTTCATTGTGATTTAAGGGTCGGAATTTATATACTACTTGTAATTATGTTTTATTGTTATTAACATCGGACACACAATTATAAAAGATTGAATAAAGTATTGATAACGTCTATTTTTAGAAAACAACGGGAATATCAGATAACATTGACTTCCAATAACAAATAACATTTTTTGTAATTACATGAAACAAAAGTATTTTCTGTTGAGTTTCAGCAAGAAATTTTCTTCAGCTAAACAAATTTAGCAAAATTTAACAATTTCTCTACCAGAAAAGTAAAAAATAGTTGATGGCCATTTTTAAAATATTGTAGTAGTTTATCGCAAGAATTTTTTTTTAAATGTAGTACAACTTAATTGCATTATTCTTTATTTCTTAAACGGACAGCAGGTCTTGGGAAGCTTCCGTTTTAGTCTGGTGTAGATATTTCGTCCGCAAAAGCGATAATATGCAGTATTATCACAAACGTAGAGGTTGGCAAAGAATTTCTGTGCTCTTGCACTGATATATTCTAATATTGGTGAGTTAAATACCCAATTTATGATGCAGCTGTTCATTTCTACTAAATCATGGTGCGTTGTGTTGTAACCTTTAGAGTTTATCTACATTAGTAACATTAGTTGTCACTAAACAAATATGGTTGGAAAATTCCAAGTTTACTAATTTATTGAACACGTTCCAGTTAATGTTTGTTTTCCTATTCTCTGCTTTTCTCGTTACCCAGTCTATTACTATTAGAAATAATACTGGAGAAAGGATGTATTCTTGTGTCACTTCTTTTTGTATTGTAATTTTTTGCGTGAGTCATCTTTGAGGTTCTATACGTGCTGTAGAATTATCATAAAATAATCTTATTATTTTTCTAAATATTCGCTTCATACACTAATATTGCTTTAGTACCTTTTACATTGTCATTTTGTCCATTGAATCGAAAGTACCTTAAAATTCACAAAATAAACAAACATTTTTTATCCGTTTCCACTCTTTGCTCTAGTACTATTCTCAAGGTGCATATATGATTTACACAAGTGTTAGATCTAAATCCTATCTGATTTTTTCTTAGTTTATTATTGATATATTGACATATTATCTCAGAGATATTTTCTCTTAATAGAGGACAGTACAATAAGGTAAATAAAGAAGTTAGTAAGTTTCTGCAGTAACCTAATTTCTCAATAAGGGCACACACACGGCTGACGTGGAAGACGGGCATTTAGCAGAAGGGGCTACAACTAGAACTAAAATGTTGACAGCTGCACAAACTAAGCGATTGTAACCGCGTCTAATCTAAAGAATCTAAAGCAAATTTTTATATTATAAATCTATATGAAACTGCAGTATTCTGTACATGAAAACAGCTAGCAATTCAAATCTACAGATTTTACAAATATAACAAGATAAAGTTTTAAAACTATCAACCCACCAAGATGTTATAAACTGGACGACGCTTCAGAAAACTATACCAGGACAGACTCCAGTTTTACAAAAATAGATTGGCATTCAAATATACTAGGGTTAAAATCCTAACTAGATTTGAATAGTTTTACTAAGCATTTTATGTATTTCTATACTATTACATAGTGTGTATTTGCAATTTATTATTATCCTTAATTAAATTTTGTTATTATTTTGTTAATATTTATTTGTATTTACAATTGTCTTAAGTAACTAGATATTCAGTAAATTAACCTGTATATTAGTACACAATGGTACAATCATCTTGCGTAATGTAGCAGTAAATAAATTAGTTGTAACAGCAAAAAGAGAAACATGCATGATTTAAATCTAAGTGAATATATTTGGTAATTTTATCGGTTTAAAACTTTGGAGTATATATATTCCTTCTTCATCATATACAAGGTCCGATGATATCATATTATGATAAAGAAACAGTCAATTTGATATCTTATGTAGATTTTGATATATAAATCCGTTTAATACATACCATAAAGCATTTGCAACTGCAGTTTTTTTTTTTGACTAAAACCATTAAAGTACTACTGCGTTGGACTTACTAGTAGATCAATATAACTGCAGTCCTTAAATCTATTCTAGCTTTCATAATTGTTTTATATAGAAATAATTTGTTCTTTATAGATAATTATGAATGGGAACCCATTAACCAGTACGTCCTGTGGAACTTATAATTAGTATTCAGTTGTTTTCTTTTGGTCCAGATATGTATTATTTACGTAAGTCATGGGTTAAAATGAATGCCTAAATACTATTAAAGTCTTTTGTCTATAAAAGTTGGTTGTTTATAAAAACTAGAGAATAGTTTTCTTTACGTAAAGTAAAAATCACACGCCTTCACTTAGTTCCATTCGCCCTTATACGCCATGTTTTTAGCCAGATTTGGATTTTATATAAATCGTGTTGTAATCGTGATACCATATTTGAGTTATTGTGAGATATCATAATGGCTGTGTTATTAGTAAAATTAGTTCTTATTGTCAGATATGTAGTTGGAAGATCAGAAGTGTTGGTTTTAATATGCCTCTTTGAGGTAGTCTTAAATTAATCGAGAAGAGTATTGTGCATTCTTCTTTTAGCTTTACGAAAAAATGTCTGTTTGTCAAATATGATTGTAAGACACTGTAGTAGAAGCGAGGAAGGTTAAATTTTAATTTGCATAGATGTCATACCTTATCAAAAATTTGTAATATCTAAAACCTCTGTTGATCAATATTTCTTGTTTTCGTAACCAATGTGGATTAAATAAAATAACCTGTGCACCTGTTCTATAACAAAGTGTTGCTTCTAAATCCAAAATACTGTTCTGGTATTGAATTTTGAATAGCAGAGTGTTGCTATCTAAATCCAAAATATTGTTCTGGTATTGATAGATTGTTAAGAAGATTCCTCTTTGAATTGATTTATAGACTTTAAAATTGGTACTATATGTCCAATTTTCAATGGTTAAAAACGAATTCTGTTTATAATGTAACGTTGAACATGTATGTGATCAGCTGCTACCGATTTCTGGTAGTTTCAAGATTTTGAATTACAGTTTTTTTCTTTTTTGTTTACTTGTATTTTCTTAATAGATAATGTCACCTGGAAGAGGCTGTCACCCTCGGGGGTGATTTTAGCGGTACATGGTGTAAACTAATTTATATAATAAATTTATATAATAAATAGTTAAAAAATGCAGTTGCTTTGTTCGATTGCTTTTGCCTAGGTCCCATTTGGTATTTGAATGAAGAATTTTATTCCTGTTGTTTTTTACTTTCCTTATCCTATAATAAGGAAAGTAATGTAATCGGCGGAAATTTGACCTACCCAGTTTTTCACATTTCTGGACGAATTATAGCCTCAGGACACCAAAAAGTTGGTTTGGGCCATTGGTTCGTGTGTGTGTGTGTGTGTGTCTGTCTTTCAGTAAACAAGATATCTCGAGAACCGTAAGAGCTAGAGACTTGAAATTTGGTATGCAAGTTACTTATAGGTAGCGGACGCAGTGCGAAGCTTTTGGTAAAAATCGGCATAGCCGTTTGGTCGCAAGGTCGCAAAATCGGTCGCAAAGCGGTCGCGAATCTAAACGGTTGAAGATACAAAAAATTTATAAGAATAAAAATGATTTGTTATCATGAGATAAACATGAATTTAAAATAAAAGTTGGTTAAATAGGAACTCGAAAAAAAATTGAAGCTCAGGATATTTAAATATACCGGGTGTTTATAAAATGTTTCGTGAAATTTATATTACCGGATAGATCAAACCGAGACGAACAAAAAATTACAATGAAATTTTTTGATCCGAGGTCAAATAAATATGTTACAGCCGATTAAAAATTAATTAAACGGACCAATCACAGCGCGCTCGGAGAGCTACCGGGCCGACTGCGGAGGACGGGGGCTTGCTAGAGGAGCACGCAGCTGTGCGGCCGAGCTCGCACGGTTACCTTCAGCGACATAGCAAAATTTTAAGTACGAGTCAATTATTGTTTATTTTAATCAGCTTTGAGTGTTGACTATATATATATATATATATATATATATATATATATATATATATATATATATATATATATATATATATATATATATATAGAAAGTCTGTGATGTTCACACCAGATTTTTTTTTGTTAGTTTGCTAAGCAAGTTATCTGTTGCTTCTGTGGAACAAAATGTGATTGCTTGCTCCGTTATGTTACATAAGAGTGTTTCTAAGTCTCTACTTGTTGAATTTAGCCCATTTCTACCATTGGGGACTTTTAAATTTTGTTGTTATGTTCTAAGTCTACGTTTTGCATCAATCTTCTATTTTACTAATATAAGAAAAGTTTTTCTATTTTTAACTTAAGATAAAACAGACGTTGCTCGCCACAAACATTGCTGGATAGTTGCAGTTAAGTGTTCAACTGAGTGTAAAATGTCGTCTTCAGATTTGAGTGGTACTTCGAGTGTGACTTTTGTATCTAATATTGTACGAAATTCTTTACAGTTAGTATTTTTATTTTAGTGTTGAAAGTCTGCACCAATTAAATACCTGGCTACTGAGCGTTATTGTAGTAGAAGAATGTTTTGACAAATTTATATTTGATTTCTTTTTGAGATGCTATTTAATTATTTTATTGTTTTTCTTAGTAAATGATTGGATACTACTTTTTTAAACAAATAAAACATGAGTTATGCACACTATAAAAAGAGTTCCAAAAAAGTAACGAAAAAAGAAAAGGGATGTTTAAATATGGGAGTGATTAGACGACGAATACGGAATGAAATAAACAATGTCAAAGTTTAAGAAAAACATGTAATAAAAATATTAAATGAAGAAAATAGAAGGAGAAACATGGAAATTAGCAACACTAAATGTAAGAGAAATAGTGGCAAAATAATTGGAGCTGAAAAACATAATGGAAGAGAACCGAATGGATATCGTGGCCATATCCAAAACAAAGAGATACTGGAAAGAAAACACCTGTTAATATACAAAAGGAGTAGAGAAAAGAGAGTTTGCCAAAGCGGGACTAGAATGCATTGTATATAAGAAAAACCTACAAAGGTGGACGAATAGAAAAGTATAACGTAAAGAGTAATAAGACTAGAAATACAAATAGGGTAAGAAAATTACACCCTTATAATAGTATATAACCCAAACAAAGGAAAAGTTAAGAAGAAGACTGAAAATTTTTGGAGTACGAGACAGGAGTTGGGAAAAAGAAAAATATTATAATACTCATAGGAGACGGGAACGGAAGAGTAGGTAACAGCCCGATAAGCACAAGAAGCAACGTAGGAAAATATGGTGAAAAATGAAAAACACAAACCGACAAAGACATAGATTTATATATGTTAAATGATATGGTAGTAGCAAATATGCTTTTCAAACAAAGATATACATAAATATACGCAAAAAATTGCGAATAGAGGGAAGTTACAAATTACATTATAAAAAATAAAAGAAGAATTTCAGAGCATACTAAGAAAAGCAAAAGCAATAGGGACAAATACAGAAAAGCTATGGAAAACTTAAAAACAATAAAAAGTAACCGCAGAACTATGTGAAGAAAGTAAAAACATAAATAAGAATAAACAGACCACGTGGTGGAACAACAAAATAAAGGTAGAAGTTAAGAAAAAGAAAAAATATGGAGCAAATACTAAGGGAACAATAAAGATAAAAAATATTACGAAGAATATCAGATATAGAGATAAAAAGTAAAAACAATAGTTAAGGAGGCAAAAGGAAACCGTGGAAAGCTTTCAGGATCTAGATGAAAAAAAGTTCCCAAGGAACTGCAAAATTATTATACAACACGCTAAGAAAACTAAGAAAAGATAAAAAACATCCTTAAAAAACATTAAAAATAAAGGAGGCGAGAAAAATGGAGCACCATAAGAAACTGTAAGAAAAAGGAAGGGAAACAACAAACTACAGAAATGATCACGGACAGAATTGGAGTGCAAGATCAGAATAAAAAATAGTAATAAAGGAAGTACGGAAAGCTAAGAAGAAAGTTAAGAGATTTAAGATAGGAAACGTCCCTGAAATGGAGAAGATGAACCTTCTTCTTCTTCTTTAACCCTCATTGCGCCCAGTATTGGGCATAGGTCTCCTTCAAATTCTTCCATGTAGCGCGATTCTGTGCGACTCTCATCCATGGCAGTCCCGCTACTCTCTTAATGTCGTCTTGCCATCTCATTATTGGCCTGCCACGTTGTCTCTTGCCTGTCCATGGTCTCCATTGGAGGATTTTAACGTTCCACCTACTGTCTTTGATCCGAGCTGTATTTCCTGCATATTCCCATAACAATTTCGTCACTCTTTTCACTACATCCGCGACCCCAGTTCTATCTCTTATCCATTTATTTCTTTTTTTGTCTCGTATTTTAATTCCAATCATTGCTCTCTCCATTGCTCGCTGAGTGACTTCCAGTTTTGTTTTTACTTGTTTCGTTAATGTCCATGTTTGAGCGCCGTATGTCATTATGGGAAGTATACATTGGTCATATACCTTAGTTCGCAAGCGTTGGGGTATTTTGTTGTTTTTTAAAATATAAGCTAGCTTTCCAAAAGCTGCCCACGCCAGACGTCTTCTTCTATCTATCTCGTGTTCTCTGTCTTCCTTCCTTAATGTTACAGTTTGTCCTAGATATATATACTCGTTGACGTTTTCTAGGATAGTTCCATTTATGTTTATTTGTGGGTTCTCAAGGCATATTGTCTTCGACGTTTTTTCTAATTCGTTTATCATAATTTGTAGGCCGTCTTTGTTGTCTGCAAATAGAACTACGTCGTCGGCAAATCTTAAATGATTCATTTTTCCCCATTTACATTAATACCCCTATTTGACCAGTCCAGATTTTTAAATATTCCTTCAACTGCCAAATTAAATAATTTTGGAGACATTGTGTCTCCTTGTCTAATACCTCTATCAATTGAGAATTTATTACTATATGCATGTAATTTAATTGTTGCTGTAGCGTGTTTGTATATATTACTTATCAGTGCTGTATACCGAGAATCTATTCTAGCACAATTAAGTTCCTTCATTATTGCCCAGTGTTCAACGAAGTCAAACGCCTTCTCATAATCAATAAAAGCCATGAACAAAGGCAGGTTATATTCGACGGATTTCTCGATTAGAATTTTAACAGTAAGTAATTGGTCACAGGTACCATATCCCTTTCTGAAAGCTGCTTGTTCTACTGTCTGATAATCATCTAATTTTTGTAATAATCTGTTAGTCAAGGTCTTTGTTAACAATTTATACATTTGAGAAAGTAAGCTGATAGGGCGGCAATTTTGTAATAGTAATGCGTCCCCTTTTTTAAACAAAATTACTATCACGGTGTTATCCCAGTTATCTGGTATTCTCCCTTGTTGTAGGCACATGTTAAATAGGATTTCTAGCTTGGGGATTACTATTTCTTTGGCTTCTTTGATCATTTCTATTATTATATTATCATCTCCCGGCGCTTTATTGTTTTTCATCGTCTGCAGGGGAATGCAAAATTTCGTCTTCAATGATCTCCGGCATATCCTAAGATCCTATATTTACTATTTTAGAATTCTCTTTTGGCCCCTCAGGTTGTTTAATGTGCGACCCATATAGTGTTTTATAGCATTTCTCCGTAGTTTTTAGGATCTCGTCTGTGTTTCTTATTTCTGTTCCGGCGGAGTCTTTCACTACAATGATTTCTCGTTTCCCATATCTTCTTTTCAGGCACTTCATGCTTTTGTTGTCCTGTATTACTTGTTCTTCATAGAATTTTTCTAAATATTTTCTTATCATACGCCTCGCTTCTTTTCTCACTTCTAGATATTCATCAGTTGCATATTTTCCTTCTTTATATAACTCTCTTCTTTCTTCTATTTTTTGTTTTGTTTGTTGAGTAATTTTATTTATCTTTTGGCATGTCGTCTTTGTGATTTTTTCCGACGCTTCTGTTAATGCTAGTGTCAGATCACGAGATATTTGGTTTAGATTGTTGTCATTATATTCCTTTAATAGCAATGATTGTCGTATGTACTTTGATAGGTTTCCCTGTTTTGTTTGAGTGTCTGGGCATTTATCGTTCTTTTATATCTATATTTATATCTGTTAAACTTTTGAACAGTAACCTTTGCCCTTACGAGCCGATGGTCGCTTCCGTGTTAAATGAATTTAAGACTGTGACATCGTTTATGCTTAACTTTTGGATGAGAGTATATAGTCAATTTCATTCTTGGTCTGCCCATTTGGGCTTATCCACGTCCACTTGCGCTGGGCTTTTACTAAAAAGGTGTTCATATCGTACAATTTTGATCTGCCAGGAAAGCTGCTAGCATATTTCCTCTTGGGTTTCTTTCGCCCAATCCATATTTTCCGATGTATTCTTCCTCCTCTTTATATGTCCTATAATCGCATTGAAGTCGCCCATGACTATATCAAGATTAGACATTCTCTTTCCTCGCATTTATAATGTCCTCGTATAATATTTCAACATCCTCGTCAGTATATGCCGAAGTAGGTGCATAAACTTGTATTATTTTTATGCTGTAGTTCTTTGATGTTTCTATGATCATATACGCTACTCGTTCAGATATTCCTTTGAAGCTAATAATATTTGGTATTATTGATTTCTTAACAAGGAAACCTACTCCTCTTTGACTGTCGCTTTCATGGCCGCTATACATTAGTGCATTTCCTGATGGTAGAGTGATATAGCTTTCTCCTTTTCTCCTTACTTATTCAAGTCCCAATACGTCCCAATTAATTTTACTTGCTTCGTTTTCCAGATCGTATAGTTTTGAATCATCTAGTAGGGATATGCAGTTATAGCAGCAGTGAACATTTCTTCTTATGTATCAGTGTCTTGTCCCCTCCAGAATCCTTGGGACAAACTGAAAGATCAGTGTGGGATTCTGAGCTTTGAGCTCTACCCACCTGGGGTAATTTTGTTTTGGATACTGACATTACCATAGTTAAAGAAAATGAGGGGTATTTGGCATTAAAACGCCACGCTTGCCTTTGCGTGTTGGAGTTTGGTAAGGGATGGGGTAGGTAGGAGATGGGTAGGTGTAGGGTAGGAAATGATTTTCCCCCAGAAGTGGAGGTAGGGGCAAAATCATTGCTCGCATAAGGCAGGGTCGCGTCCCTGTAATAGGTCTGTTCCATGCCGGGATCGCATAGGAGTACCTATCTGCTATCACGAAGATGAACCTAGAGATGTAAAATACTTGGAATAACAAAGTATAAGATGGCAGCAGAGAATAATAAATTAGGCCTGGCAAACAAATAAGATACTACCGGAACGGAGAAAGGCAATAATCTTTCCAAACCATCAAAATGAAGCTATGCAGAGTGTAATAATTACAGAAGGATATCCTTGCTGTGCCTTTCTTTTAAAATATAAAAAAAGAATGGATGAAGCAAGGCTCAGAACAAAGATATAATAAGTGGCAACCAAGCGGCATTTAGAACAAAGAATCCTCAAATGACTGGATATTTGTAATCAAGCAAATAGAGGAGAAAATAATAAGCACCAAAAAAATATTTTTAAGAGATTTTAAAGAAGAGAAGGATTAGCACAAAAATGATCAAAATCTCAAAGGGTGTGTATTGCTTTCAAAATAAAAGAAAATATCGTCAGAGTTGAAGTTAAAATGTAAATCAGCTTGTTCACATATACGGGAGTAAGACAAGGAAATATTCTAAGCCCACTACTATTTATAATAATAAAGGACGAAATACGTATTTAATGTTGATACAAATTTTAGTATTTAAAAAAAGTACCAAAATATAAATAAAATTAAAAGTGACGCCATACGTTTTCTTCTAGTTTTAAGCACAAGGGTGCGTCTAAGTTTATAATGGCATTGTCATTTGTTTAAATTTAGTTTAAACAAAAATACCTATAAAAAAATAAAATTTACGTGTAGTAAATAAACTGTTAGTTGATTAATATACAATTCTCATCAATTAGTACAATGCAGAATTTGGCTGCAATATTTGAAATAACCAAAACTTTTAAATGGTAATAATGTAAAATATAAAATCTTTGTGAAAAGTTTAATTTTAAAGCACTTTCAGGTAATTATTGTGTTTTTGTAGAATCCCTTAAAGGTCTGTTTACCATTATTTCATACCCAGGAATAAACAGAGTAGCTTAAGCTCGTACAAGAATCCTATTTAAATTCTTAATTAGTAATCAGGTATTCACTAGGGAGCACTATTTTTAAGGAGCGCGTTAAATTTCAAATCTCTTAATTAAAGTACGGCAATCAGAGGAGGCAAAAATTAATTAAAACGGAAAACCGAGAAAAATGTTTAATGAATGAAACTTCAAGGTGCATCTAATTGAAATACGTGTCCTTTGGATACGGCGTTTCCGTGCTAAATCGTTGCTATGGGCACCTCGCAGATGACACGTTTATTTTTATAAAAGCGGAATCTGAATGGTGAGCCGTCATTTGCTTATACGTAATTAAGTACGCGACGGTGCGTATTTTATACGGGTCTCCTATTTGCGAGCTAAGTGGGTGTGTAGTTTGGTACCTCTTTGAAGATACACATTTCTGGTATCATAAATAAGTTTTCTGATAAAAATATAAAAATAAATTTTTTATTTACAACCAATAACTAAAAAGGCATATTTTTACTCGTATTAATGTATATTGTGTTATGCTGTATATAACTAAATACCTAAATACTGTTACATACTGATTAAAACAACAAAATAAAATAATTAACGGTTATTGGCAGGTATAATTAGAAGAGATTTATTATTATTAACCTCGACACAAGCTTTAAAAATATATCTTTTAAAACTACCTACTATACGTAATCTAATGGATTGAAATGTAGGATATCAAAAGGACAATTCTCTACTGTTAGAAAAATGAGGCACAGTATTGCCCGGCTAGGTTCGTGTTGACTATGTTTTGTGCAAAAGTGCAAACTTTGGCTCGTCTCAAAAAAGCATCTAAGTCAGAGATTTCACTACACCTTTCAAAACATTATGTTGATACACAACGGTTGAAGTTTTGATTTCCTTTTTGCAAAAACGATTATCGGTCACTCCATCATAACACACATCATACCAAACCATTACAACTGCTGGTAAGATGGACTATTTATACCATTGGCATTAACTGGGATGCTTCTTTGGGCGGCTTAGCGTATACCTTGTCATTTGATTTATCGAAAAATTTCTTCACTGTAAAATTTTTTTTTATATGTAAACAAATTTTTCTATGGTCACAATGCAACAACCTCTATGCTTTTTTTCTTTTTTGAATGCATCTATCAATAAATGTCCCGTACATATTTTGTAAGTAACCATTTCCAGGTCTTGCTTAATTATACGAGACATAAAAGGCCTCTCTGAACCATCTGAGATGCTTTAAATAACACACACACACACACAGACACACACAAAAGGTGTCGCCGACGGCGTATGCAGGCTTGTCGGCTGAGCAAAAGCCCATATGCTGTTTTGTGTGCGATGGCAAACGTAGCAGCAGATATCAAAGGCCCGCATGCCGCCGCGATATAAAGCGGTTCAAGGGCGAAAAGGCCGCCACACCATACTCCCCGCCTTGAAAGGTCCTGAGCTTTCAAAAAAATTACTACTTTATCAAGGAGCTATTAACAGCGGTTTGAAACAATATTGTCATTAAATTCCTGAAATTAACTGTTATATTTCAGGTGCGTTAAATTGCGTTTAGATTTATATCGTAACAAACTATATATAAATGCCCTATTAATACACTATCTATATATACATGAGTCAGCTATTCGAATAACAAAATTTTCAGCGATTTGAATATCTTTAACAGATTGACCACCAACACGTTTTTTGCTACCAAATTTGAGAATGTACATGAATATGCGCAACAGTTTATTCCACGAACAAACACGGGTGACTATAGAGTCAAAAACACGTGGATCGAAATTTGCGGTTTTAACAACAAACGCTCTCGATTTGAACTCCGGTAGAGTTTCACACTCAGTTGGAATGAATTTTAAAGGCCATTCGCTATTTGACTGATGAAGCCAAGCAGGGCCATTCCACCACAGCGAGTGTTTAATTAAATCAGAAGGCAGCATGCCGCGTGAAAGCAATCGCTGGATTCTCTTTCCCGGACACATGATTAAAGCAAGCAGGTAAATTATCGTGCATTTTAGCAATACGATTACTGACAAAAATAGACCACCTATGTGGCGATGAGTGGATCCACGAAAGCGCTATTGTAGAATCCGAGAAGGCGTAAACACCTGTAATAGGTAAACGAGCTGAAAGTTTATCGCGGACCACGCGAACAAGCTTGGACAACAGCAAAGCGGCGACAAGTTCTAATCGAGCTAGCGTTGTTATTTTAACTGGAGAAACCTTTGACTTTGCACATAAATGACGGACGGTGATATTACCTTCAGGATCAGTGATGTGTAAATAAACACAACAACCGTAACCACTGAAGCTCGCGTCACAAAAGGCTACGATGTTCACTACAGCTTTTCCCGCAATGCCAATATGGCGCGGAATTTTTAGAGAAGAGAGTGCGGAAAAATCGCGTGCAAAAGCTGGAGGAACCTCATCCCAGTCTATTTTAGCTAGCCATAGTTCCTTATTAAGAATTTTGGCGTACAGCACAACTGGAGCTACAACGCCAAGTACGTCGAATAAGCGGGCAACTAGCGATAGAATCGTGCGCTTTGTGCATTTATCTTCTACAGCGACTGTTGTTAAAGAAAAGTAATCGTCAGCAGGATCCCAGGTTAAAACAAGGATTTTAAAATGGTAAATATCGTTATCCATGCCAGAAAAATTTACTGGTAATCGGTGAGACTCGGGAAGAACCTCCAATAAATCGAGTGAATTAGTGGCCCATTTGACAAGGTCGAAAGAGCCTAATTTAAATAAATCGATTAATTCGCGAGACAATCGCATGGCAGTCTGTTCATCGGGAACCGAATCGACATAATCATCCATATAAAACTGAGTTTCTACCAGTTTAGAAGCCTCAGGAAGCGGTCACTATGCTCGCACGCTGTTGCGTAACGTACGCATAGCTAGGTAAGGCTAGGCTTTAGCCCGAAGGGTACGCGGTCAAAGTTGTAAGTGCGAATAGGTTCGTTCCTACTGAAACGAAATAAAATTCGTAAGTATTTACGATGGTGCTCGTTTACGCCGATGCGCAAAAACATTTGTTTTATATCAGCGGTCATTGCTATTGGGAATGTACGAAAGTCGAGTAACAACGAGAACAAGTCGGCCTGCAAATTAGGTCCGACATGCAAAATGTCATTAAGTGACAGCCCTGAGTGCGTTTTAGCACTAGCGTCTAAAACGATACGGATGCTGTCCTTATCTGGTCTGACAACGGCGTGATGCGGTATGTAGTAACCCTCCTCTGTCAATTCAGAGTCAGGCACCTGGGACAAATACCCCTGCGTTATATAATCGGCGATAGTTTTATTATAATTTTCGCGTAGGGTTGGCACGCAATCGAATTTACGCTCGAGCGCAAGTAGACGACGGTGAGCCAGACCGCGTGAATTACCCAACTCGAGGGGTTTCGGAGTAAATCAACAAAATATCTGCCGTCTTTAAATAAAATCGAAGAGTTAAAGTTATTTTCGCAATCTAATTCATCTGGACTAATAAAACGTTGAGATGGAATTTCCTCTAACTCAAAGAACTTCCGTAAACTTGACTCAATGTCAACGTTAGCAAGCGCGGTAAACGAAGATGTAGTACTATGTAGGCAGGTTGCATCATAATGACATGCAATATCTCCCATAAGTACGTAACCAAAGCTGGTTAATATAGCGGGTGGTGCGCGATTACCAGAATCGACCCTATCTCCCAAATAAATATAAGGAAACAGTTGAGCACCAAGAACAACGTCAATTTCTCCCGGTACATTCCAGGATAAATCGGCAAGCGGTAAATTATTTAAATATGACATATCTTCATTTAATGTAATGAAATTTGCGGGAAGTTTGTCTGTAATACAGTCAACTACTAAAGCACGAATGTAATATTTGTTGTTAGGATTAATTCGTGATTCTATTGCGAAATTAATAAAACCGTGTACAGGTCGCGAGGTCATACCAACACCTTGTAAAGATGAATTGCGTAATTTAATTATGGGAATGTTCAAGTGTTAACAACAATCCATAGTAATTAAATTATTTTGCGACCCGTTGTCTATTAAACACCTGACGACGAGCGTATTTCCGTTTTTACCATGCGCATAGATCTGTGCGGTCGATAACAATATAGCCGAACTCGAAGCCGCCGCACTAAGCGATACAAAAGACGTGTGAGGTTGCGTTGCTGAATGCGCTGACTCAGCTATTATGGGCGCACGGTTACCTGTTTGCGGTCCAGCCGCCACAGACGGCTTAATTCGGCGATCATCCTTTAAGTTGGAAAAATGCAGTAAAGAATGGTGCGGTTTTTTACTAATTTTACAAACGTTCCGTGATTTACATTTAGTTAACGAGTGAGATAGACTTAAACAGTTTATACAGCCGCGTTTCGCTTTAATTAACTCGAAAAGCAGCGAAACAGCTGGTGTTCTCTGTCGCATAGCGGGCAACGCGTATTAAAAATCTGTTCACTCGACACAAACGATTTGCAGGCACCTTGTGCGCCACGGCCAAAGCTGTGATAAGGTAAACTGGAATTTGCGCGCGGCTTGGTTTGCGAATTATTAACATGCGAGCGCTCGAGTACTTTGACATAATCTTGTGTAAATGAAATAAATTGTTTACAGGAGGGTAATTCTATTCCGCTCACACTATTTTCGAATTGTTGAAGCGTTTGGGGATCAAGTTTTCTTAAACCACAATGTAACAAGACAAAATCTAATAGGTCGGGAATGTCTAACTGTTTTAATGCAGCGATGGACGCGGAATATTTTTCTATACTTGTATATGTATTCAAACTAACAGCATTACCGACGCATCCTTTGATGTCCAGAATATTATTTAGATAATGACTGCCTAAACTACGTTTATCTTAATACTTTTTAACAAGACTATCCCATATAATATTATAAGTATCCCTGTAGGAATAATACCTGCGGTTAATTTTAAAGCGTCATGAGTTAATTTACTAATCAAATACTGCACACGCTGCGCGTCAGTCAAATTGATATTTAAATGCACATTGCTACGAAATATTTCTTAAAATATTGGCCAGCTCTCAGTCTTGCCATCGAAAGAAGGTACTTCAATTGGCGGTAATTTTACGATACCTCTTTTTTGATCTAATGTAAATGTTTTGCTGTTTGACAATATAAGGTTGCGTTCATATTTAATACTCGAATATAAATCTTCAATAGAATTTAAACATGAGTAGTCTGGAGGAGTCTGATCAATTTCAAACTGCAAATTGTTAATTTCTTCAATTATTGTTTCAAACCTGCTGTATAATTCACTAATAGCTTCAGTTTGAGATAAAAATAATTTGTTTGAGCGTAACTCATAATTTGAAATATTTGTTGACGTATTGTACAAACGATTAAATCGTTCGAAAATCGCCTCTTTTTTGGCAGTTAACTGAACTAACTTTAATTCAAGCTTATCCATTATAAGGGAACTTTACTTGAATAAAGCGTAATAAATATGTATTTAATTTAGGGCGGTCACCTTACCAAAAACCTACGTAAGTCTGTGACGACCAAGTTATCAAGCGGTTTCTACAGTATTAGCTGATACCGATCGCTCAAGGACCAAAAATGGAGAGGCAGGCGTGTAAATAGCCGCTCTCGTGGTGCGGTGTGGGAAACGTAGTACGGCCCGTTTGGAACGTCAACCGATAAGGCCAAATCGTCCCTTAAACGGCCGTCGCGTAAGCGGATGGGGCGGCTACCGATATCAACCAACGATATTGCCAAATCGCTCACCTGAATCGGCTTCGGCTTCGTCGGCGATGGTTCCACGGTGGCCACTTGATGCGCTGTCTTCTTGTATGTTGCGGGGTATTAAAACACCGACCGATTGGCGCGCTGGATCTCGTATGTATGCAGATTGATAAGACACGACCGAATTGGCCGCGCTGCGGCTGCTGTTGCCGGGCTTCGCGCCTGGCTTGGCGGTAGGTCTTTTGCGGGCAATTTTCATTCGACAGCACCTTTCATATCAAAAGGTGCCGCCGACGGCGTATGCAGACTTGTCGGCTGAGCAAAAGCCCATATGCCGTTTTGTGTGCGATGGCAAACGTAGCAGCAGATATCAAAGGCCCGCATGCCGCCGCGATATAAAGCGGTTCAAGGGCGAAAAGGCCGCCACACCAGGGTATTTAGTGCTAAATGACGCGTGTTTAGTTGTAAAGTGTCTCTTCAAATTTGACTTTTGAAATCCAAATTAATAATTCGAAATTAGGCATTTTATAGGAAATTTGAATTTTTAAGAAAAGTTTCTCAAATAGATGATAGAACAATTCTGGACATTAACATATGTTAAATATGTATGTGATTAAATTAATACATTCATATGGTACGCGTTTTCCATTATTAAATCATGACATGGTGTGTTTGCAAATACAAGGCCTGTTCTCGCCACCTTTTGCCCAATCCTCATTTAATTATCTAAATAGCGAAATTAGCTAATAGGTTGTTTGACTAGTAGGCAATGCGTAGTTCTTTTATACATTACTTTTAACAGTTTCCTAAAGTTCCATTAATAATACTTAGCATTGCAGTCGCTTGTTTGGAGAAATTTGTTTCTAAGAGTATAAAAAAGCGTTATCAGTGTTTATGTTTGATCTTGGTAGCCTGCATGTTATGATAATCGTCAAAGGTCATCAAAAGTATATGGCTTGGTTTAGTATTTTTATGTAGGAACTTTGGAAAATAAATTTTTGATATAACTGCAATATATTGAGTATAAATATTTTTACTTTTTGTCTATGTCAGCAAAGTTTTATTTGACAAGTATTCATATACATTATCATGTGATTAAGTCATTTTTAATAAACTGAAGTTAAAAAAATTAAGTTTATCAGTTATCTATTCCATAAGTTTTGTATCAGGTCTTTCAGCTCTGTAAAATTATTATTGCAATAATAATATGTTATATTTTCTCTAACCGTTTGAGTAAAAGACATTCTTGTTTCTTTTAGCCGTTTTGCGTGGTAGTTACTCCTTACTGAGTTGGACTGAGAGTTGATTTTTTTACTTAACGTAGAGTATTTATCGCTTTGGATTGTTTATAAACAATATGGCCTCTGTAGTTGACTGGGCAATTTTTACTACAGTTAATATAAGTCACACCTCTGTTTTTTTTGCATTCGGTAGTATAGCGATTTTTTGCACACTTTACGGAAAGAGGATTTCTGTTGCAAAAACACTTTGTATGATTGGATCTCTGGCATTTTGTACATTGTGGTAATTTTCATTTTGAGATATGGAAGTGCAAATGCTATTTTTGTATTCATATACTATATTATGTTATAAATTTTTTTATTGCTGCCACTGCCTAGAACTTTTATTAAAGAATAGTGGTAGCTGACCTTTAGTACGCTTTGTCTTATATTACATATACATTTTGACTTTGTTCTTCCATTTTGTTTATACTTTTTAACTCGATGAAATAGCGTAGTCCTAGTATTAC
Source organism: Sinelater perroti (assembly GCA_036346155.1). Classification (NCBI taxonomy): domain Eukaryota; kingdom Metazoa; phylum Arthropoda; class Insecta; order Coleoptera; family Elateridae; genus Sinelater; species Sinelater perroti. Next base: position 18,156,370 of record JARFIY010000077.1, on the reverse strand, counting down.
TAATATATAAATGCAATATCTTTTTCCCAGTATGAAATTCTGTTTCTCTTTTAATTAGTGATTTTATTACGTTCGCGTATTTTTAGTAAATTTAGCTTAAACCTGACTTAATCCATTTAAAATTTGATTTTTGAAAATTTTTAGGGATTGTCTGACACAATTATTAAATTGTACAGTAATTTAATTGTATTACACAATACTTTCTATACTTTTTCCAATAACATAAATAAAATTTTGTATTACAGTCTACTAATTACTTTAAGTATTCAAAATTATTGTTAACCATATTTAACATTTAATTTTTTTGGTAGAAATATTTTTGTAAATTTACTTAATGACGTATTATGCTCGCGTGTTGCTAACACACATGTAATTAATTACCTTTGCTGAAGCAGCTTTTATAAACCTGAGCAGCAGGATATTATGTTACAAAGCTGGAGCTTACCCCCGAAAGCCATCCAACACTCAACTAAAAAAATTAAAAAATGTTATGCAGCACGCGGGCGTAATCGAAGCCCAGCTTAATGGCGTTCAGCGACACTGTAATGTAAATTTGACATACTCTCACGTTGCGAAATGTAACCATTTGGGTGTCGTACATTTTTCCGAGATTGGGGATTTAAAATTTGAGTTTTCGTATAGAGGTTTCAGCGTTCGTCGACAAACTCAAAAAGAAAATACTAGTAGGATGTCATTATTTGGAGTTATTTTTGGCATCCAATTTTCGTTCATACAGAATACGTAAAACCTGTGATCTGAGCTTATGTGTATAAAAAATTATTGAAAGCACGAAGTTCAATTAGCATTTATGTATATTTTTCTATTGATTTGAATTTGCAATTCAAAAACCGATCTAACTCAAACATTTCAGATATTTGCTTATGTTAAAAATTAAAAACATACATTTATTTAAAAATACGTCGTTGAAATATAAAAAAATAAAAATTATATTTTGATGATGTTTTTTTCTGAAAATATGTTTATACGTGTTTACCGCAAGCATCTATCATTTATAGTAATTAAAAACTTAACCTGTCTACTTAATGTTCAAATAAAGAGGTATTTTACTATATAAAGGCGATAAGCCTTTGATAATAAGAATTTTTTTTCTCAAACTACATTTATTGAGTATTGTTTGATATGATTTACGGTTCACATAAAGCTTTTTACCTGTAGAATGTGTTAAATGACATTAAGCACATTGAATGTTTTTGTTCCTAATTTATTATTTTTATCGATGTTTGGCCTAATTGACGAAATTACTTCAAAAATTTAGTTTTGATTTGTCAAATTTCCAAATCTAGTAATTTATCTATCTGATAACTAATTGTGTAGCCAATGACAAACTTTATTGAAACAATGTTATTTTTCTTGAGAAATTACTTACCGCATAGAATCCTGCAACATTTATATATACCTTCATAGCGCACATTACCGGGGACGACGTTCTCGAGTTAGGTCAACACAACTTCTTTCTTGTCCATATAGGTTATTAATTTCATTATGGAGGCCTTTAAAATGCCCTCTCATTGACCTTCGTTTCGACCATACCCCAGACGTAAAATAGTCAAGGAAATTGCAGTAGAGACTGGAGGGTAGTTACAAGTTGGAGAACCAGTGGTAATACAAATTATTGTATAGCTGTGCCTGAGTTTACCTCGCTTTGTGTGGTAGAGCAAAGTTTTACTGGAACACGTACTTTCGGATTGGACAACTGTCTCTAACACGTTAATACAGGGGTCGACGCTCGAAGTGTTACCAATTAAAAATGCTGTAATTTGATGAATTTTAATTTTTCTTATTTAAAAACGTCAGTATTCGTAAAAACACTTCAAATTTTAAGAAAAATATATTATTGTTCCATGTAGCCACTTTTAGCGCGGATAATAGCATAGAGTCTGTCCGTGAAGGCTTCACACGCTGCACGAATGTAGCCTGATGTTATTCTCGGCGAAGAGCAATCTTTAAGGCGCTGACCGTCTCATATTTTTTAGTTGATACTTTGGCCTCCAGAACGGACCATATAAAAAAATCCATTGGGTTTAAGTCCGGGGAATATGGTGGCCATTGTTGTGAAGAAATAAAGCTGGGAACTATTTCTTGTAAAAAACGCTTGATTTCACGCGCTTTATGGGATGGCGCCGAGTCTTGTTGAAACGTCCAATGGTTTCTACCGAATTTTTTACGTGCTCAAGGTAACAAAGTATTGTTTAAAATTTTTCACGGTAAATTTGTTGATTTACCTTTACGGCCTGTTCAATGAAAACGAGTTATGAGCGTCCTGTGGCAGCTACCGCGGCCCAAACCATCACTGATGCAGGCGCTTGCTTTCGCAAAGCAATTCGCTGGTCTAAATTGTCTTTTGATTTGCACTCTAACCATACACGATCGTTTTGTTTGTTTACGTATTGCTGAACCGTAAAAATTATTTCATCAGAAAAGACCAAATTTTAACACCTTTGCTCTTGCTAGGCAAACTGCTTTTTGTGCAGGTGTTAAACCTTGCACTTTTTGTATTTTGTAGGCTTCAATCGTAGTTTATTTTTTAATATGCTCCCTATGCTATAAGTAGATACATTGAGATTTTTCGCCAATTGAACTGCGCTTTGTCGTGGATTACGTTTAATTCTAGCCTTCACTTTTTGAACCATTTCTAGCGATGTTGCTGTTTTTGGATGTCCACCTCCATGGTGTGTTTTGATGCTACCAGTATCATTGTAACGGGTAATGGTCCGAGAGACAAACATTTTGTTCACACGTAAATGTCGTAGCTCATTAACAATGGCTGGTTGCAAATATTGCCAAATACAAAGCAATAAGACTGTTGCGTTTGAATTCCTTTTCGATAACTTTTTGTAATTGCGACGTAAAACAATATGCTTCCGTAGGCTTATAAACAACATAACAGACTAACGCTTGTCAAAAATGAGCGCGCTGTTATTAACCGTTTGGTTGCTACAGTAACGTGAAGTTGGAAACACTTCGAGCGTCGACCCCTGTATATCAGTGCAAATTTTCCTCAGCGAAGTGGAGCGTCGAGATATCCCCTTTGCTATTCACAAGCCCCAGCACACATGTATACATGATCGTATGGTCTTTAGAGGCCATCTTGGCAGATGTAATGGTTATTTTAGTAATTCACCTTTCTATCCTAGATAAAGATCTTTTCATGCGATCACGTCTCTTGAAATCAGATCTCTTGCTGTGAGATTCCTTTTGCTTCTGGGCTACGTAGTAAAGTTAGTTCTTTGTATAGCCAAACCGCGCAATAATTTTTATCGGTGATTTTTCAACACAAAGAAAATCGAAAATAGCAGCTTTGTGGTTGTACTATCGGCCTAATTTGTCGACAATCGTAGGTTGTTTATGATGTAAACCTAAGCTGTTGTCGGCTTGTAGGGTATTCGCAGGCCTTTCGACTCTCTCGCAATACAACCTAAAATACGACGGTTCAGTAACGCTCATTTTTATTTTCGGTTGGTTATAAAAATTGTATCTGTTAATAGATACTAAATTCAAAAATACTGCGACTAAAAAATCCTAACGAATACAATACCAAAAATCTTCTGCCAGAGAATAATTTTTAGACATAAGGTTTTACAAAATTTATAAAATTTCTCTTGATAAAAGTTGCAGTTACATAACATGAAAGACGGCTTAACAACCAAATTTTGATTGATTTCTATATAATTTTTAGTAATAATAATGTTAGGTTGATATATCATTATCTAACGTTTTTTAAAAACAAATTTTATTGATAAGCAAAACAGTTAAAATTACTACTAGTTTCAATTAGTGTTGCCCATTTGACTACAAGACAAAAAATTGTTTGTTCTTTAAGGCATTCTACACTATGACATAAGCCATCAAATCAGCTAAATTGACGTAGACCTTTGACACTTGCCAGTTTTTCAGCAAACGATTGATATAATAGTCCATAAAGACCTCGAGGTGAGAGTAGGTTAGATAAAATAGCAGATTCTATTTTTTGCGTTTTATATGGGGGTGGGTGTTGTGATAAAAGATGATGTGGCTCTTCTTACGTGGTGTTTTACTTTTAATGGTAGTATTAAGGCAATCAGGCTAGACTAGATAAACATCGCTGTGGATGGTTTTTAAAAACCCCATATAATTATGCAGCACCATAACAGGATTACTGGTTGTTCAGTACTGGCAGTATCCTATCACTAAATTACTATACTTTTTATTTGATTTTATTCAAGGTCGTATGAATTTTATTTTTGACTCTTGCCCTCATTGCACTTTATTATTTATGTATTTTTATTTTTTTGGAATTTAATATTTAGTGAATTATAACATAACTAATATTAACATGTATGATAGTCTTCTATTGTAGCTACCTTTATTTAAGATACCAATTTAATGAATATTAATATCCTGCTAATATAAAAAGGAAATTTAATTTTCGTTGTTAGTTGGGAACTATTACATATTAACTAGTACAGTAAGCATAATACAGAGACCCGTAAATACCTAGAATATTGGAAGAACTTTTTCTTTATATTATATAACAATTTGGTATTTCGCACCTAACTGAATGATTGCCTCATAAAAACATTTTTGTTATAAATTAATAGTTTCAAGAGCTACCTCGTCAACTTTGGGTATATGAGCGTTGCTCTTATGTTCCGGCCTGTGCAGGCAAGTTCGAGTCTCGCTCGACTCATGGGTATATGTATATAGTAATAAGTTAGTTCGTGCACTTTAGCAGGCACAAGAAGCCTTTGAAGTTGCAGTGCCGGTAAGTGTGTTCCAACGAAAAAAATTATTGGTTTTTTCATCGCTCCAGGCAATTCTGTATAGAAATGCTACATAATTTACAGATCTGCACAGATACCATACACAAAATTGTTTATAAGTAAACAAAGACTGTATTTATTGTCATTTAAAAAGTAAGTACATTTCTTTGAGATTCTGAATGCTTTGTTTGGTAATAATAAAAATTTTAAATTTACACCTGAAGGAATCTTGAGAGTTATAGCTGTTGTTCTGTTTATTATCGGACAATAACAACTCTAATAGTAAAATATCAAAATTTTACTAAATTACCTTGTCACAAACAAAATGACAATTCAGAAGTTTTATGCCAATTTAAAACCCAGTGCACATGTTTATTAGTTTAAATTATTTCGTAGCGATGTTGCGAAGCTACGGAAGACATACGTTTTTTGCTTATTATGGCTGAATGAGTTAGAGCAGGAGGGTGAGCTGTGCAATAAATGACAAACCAGTTAGACGTTCTAATGGAGTGACAAGGAAACGTTTAATTCAAATATTTTGTAGATGTTTTTGTAAAAAGGCATGTGTAGTAAAAAAAAAAACAAAAATGTGTACTTCACATAGACTCAAACCTATAAACTGCTGCAGACATAGATATTAGCTACTTACTGTAACGTATAAAAAGATTGATTTTACAGAAAAGAATGAAAACGTTCCAGCATTTATCTTGCATTTTGTAACAGTCATAAACCTGCTCATTATTTTAAGTAAATTTAATATTAATAAAAGACTGGTATCAACTAATGCAAGGTAATAAAGTAAATCTGAAAACTAACAACATAGCCGACTACAAGAAAATTCAAAATATACTGAACCAACATAGAGTAGCATTCCATACATACAGCTTAGAATAAGAAAAAAAGTATAGGGTGGTATTACGAAATTTACACCACTTCACCAGTGAGCAATACGACAAGATGAAGTCGTAAACAAAATAAACGTAATAAACAGAGACCAATTAAAAAATTACCCATTTTTCATAGGCATCTTACAGGAACGTAATAACAAAAACATATTCATTAAGCGCACAAGAAATGCAGTAGTCAAATTTAAAGATCAAAAAAGAAAAGAACATTTACCTCAATGTAAAAACTGTCAATGTTACGACCATACTCGAAACCGCTTTACGAGCAGTACTCCATGACTAGCGCATCTCTACAAAAAATAAAAAGGAAGGAAAGCCGGCCAAATGTGTTTTGTACCAAGGCTACCACGCAAAAAACCTCAAAGATTACAGAGTTCACCTTGACATATTAAGCAAAAGATTTGAATACAGACAACTAACATCACATTCTCTTCGCAATGTCCAAACAATGGGTTCCCACTCATTTTAAAATCAACAACAAGCCCGAGCAAATACAAATACAATATAATCAAAACAACACAACACACATCATTCTACAGTCGAATCTCAAAAGCCCAGACAGTCACAACTGGTAGTACCCTACGACCACAAATTTAACATACATCACTTCACTCATCAGGCCTTCACGCAGATAGTCTAACAGAATTATACTAACAATGCAGTAAACTATTAATGCCCAACAACAAACTATAAACGACTTAATTCAACAACATGGCTCAAACAGCGTTATAAAAAGCAGACGGACTATTTAAGCATAAACAAAAAATAGAAATATTCCTTGTACATAACGACGTAGATATGTTAGTAGATAAGACTGCATAAATAAAAACTGTATTAAAATCTTGAACTATATTATCTACAAGACAAAAAAACGTAATTCAAAAAGATTCGCAAGAGATGGATTAGTCGTCGTTGTCCCAAAATCAAATGAAACACCATCTTCACCAGGAGTATAAATAAAACTACATGCAAGCCACTAACGTTACAGTAGAAGACTGGCTTGGACCCTTAGCTGTCTCAGCCGTTTATTGCCTACGAAATTCTTCCTTCAACAAAGAAAGTTTATAAAACTCTTACGCTCACTAAGAAGTAGATTCTTCGTCGGAGGACATTATATTGCAAACACATTTTATAGGGATTCAGATTATCACCCCCCAGCTAGAGGAAAAATACTGTATCAAGTGATGTCAACATATCAACCACACTGAACCTAAGAAAAATATTGAATTTCTTAAACTGGGTATTTACAGATCTACAAACTAGGACCTACACTCTAATCACTCGTCTGAAGTAACTACAGTAACCACATCCGTCGGCAAAACCAATAAAATTAACTAATAATAGAACAGACTGGAATTATTACAGAGCAGTTTTAGAAAATCAAAGAAACATAAGAATGCTTTTAAAAACCAAAGAAAATCGAGAGCTAGCAATATACAGACTTACCAGATTAATGTAAGACGCTGCATAAAAAGCAACACCTGCAATACTGATTAAAAGAATTAAACAGCAATGCTCTCTAGTAATAAAAAAGAAATTGTTGAGAAAAGAAGATTACTAAGAATATGGCAGGCTACACATTATCCTTGAGACAGAAGGCCATATATTCAGACAACTCTCGAACTGAATAAATTAATAAAAGAGCTAAAAAATGATTTCTTCGAAAAATAGTTATAACAATTTATAATAATTTTGCGTTATGCAAAGCTGCAAAATATATTAAATATCAGCCAATATTCCTCGTTCAAAAACAAGACGGATCCTAGGCACGATCCAATAAAGAAAAAACCGAAACTTTTGTTAACCATCTCACGACTGTTTCTACCACTGCCCTTTTAACTAACCTCGGATGAGAAACAAGAAACAAACAAATCACCACAAACACCTTTTCAAATGACATTACTTCCTTACCTTTATACAGAAATAGAGGAGATAATTAAAAATAACTTCAACCTCAAAAAATTTCCAGTTACGACCTAATCACCGGAAATTTCTTAAGAAACCTTCACGAAAAGGCGTTGTTACGTTAACAATATATATAACGCAGTGTTAAGAATAGACTACTTTCCAATTCGGTGCAAGATTTCTCAAATGATCTTTATACTAAAATCTCACAAATTGCAAAATGAGGTTTTCTTCTACAGACATCACACTTGTCCATCATGGGCAAACTCTTTGAAAAATTGTTTACTATAAAATTAGAACCTACTACTCCCACACTGCTTTTTTATCATATCAAAAAATGAAAAAAATTTAAAAAATAAAAAAATAATCAAGTTATTTCTAGAAGACAGGTATTTTCAAGTAAAATATGACCAAGAACTATTCGAGTTATACACAAGGGCGTATATTTAGCTCAATGTTGTATCTACTCTTCATAGCTGATTTTTCCACATTCTATTACAGTAACGTTTGCAGACGACAAACTTGTTTTAATGAAACATAAAGATCCCACGGTAGCTGACACACTGCCCCAACTAAAATTGTATAAAATTTAAAAATAGGCAAAAGTTTGGAGTTACGATTAACGAGAAAAAATCAGCCTCTATCACATTCACCAAATGTAAAGTCTCACCACCCGTTTACATAAACAACATCCTACTGTCGCAAGTAAACCATGTAAAATATATAAGAATACACTTAGCCTAAAGGGTAATTTTTAATCGTACAAAAACAAAGTTTTACGAAAGGAAATCTCCAGTGGAAAGTCATATTTTTGATTACGTAAAATTTATGACCCTTGTTTTTTTGGCGCACTTACAGGCACTGTAAGGCTTATTGTGCCCACTAACATGCATTAGATGCTAGGACATTCACACACTCCCATGGGTTGAGAGAGACTCGAACACTCGCGCGCCGGCTAGAGGACAGAGCCGACTGGTTAAACCATCTGAGCCACCGCATCCCCATGACCCTATTTCCTCAGATTTGTATATCTGCTTAACATAGACAACAAAAAATGTTTTTGAGAACCCCCATGCTTAGTTATATATAGTTACTCTCGCTTTCTGCCGACGTCACCGCTATTTCTGCTCCGACGCCATCGCTGCCCTCACTATGCGGCCGTTAAGCAACTTGTCGACACACTCTATTGTCAGCTTGTTATGTGATAAAATATCGACACTTAATTAAGCATAAATAAAATGATCATTTTCAATAACTCTTTACTAGAATTTATTATTATCTCTTAATATTAATAATTAAATTTTCAGTAGATTTTGAGAAAAAAATTAAAATTAGTTCTAATTATCTTACATTAAAAATTAACACTTTAAAAAATACAAAAAAATAACAAATTTTCTCTACTCAAAACGCAAATATGATTCAACTAAGAGTAAAAAAGATATTCTCTTTATTTATAACCCAAAAACAACATACTTCTTAATTAACATCATTTTTCACCAGCTTATAGTGAAAAAAAGTACAACTCTTTAAGAAGAGAATGAGCCCTTAAGCGTAACTCTACGACCTCTCGTTTGTGGATAGGTAAATTTTTACCAAAGTGACTTTTTAGTTTGCATAATTACTTTTTGCAAAAACTAATAAACTCTTCAGACCCCTACCAAGCTCATTGTATTCATCGTAATGCAAGCTATACCCGTACTAAATTTTAAAATCATAACTTCAATATTTTTTAAATAATTTGCAAATATCAAAGTTCGTATTTCCGGAGTTGTTTTCAATTTGCATGTCAACAAATGCATGCATCTTTTCCATTCAGGTCTACTTATGTAGATATTCTAACTACTTACAAATTTTACTACGTATACAACTTCATCCGAGCTACAGATCTTTCGTTATATGAAAGATACTGTTATATATACACACATAAATGGTTATTATAAACAAACGGCCGAACGAAATTTCGGGTAAACCATATCGTAACTTAAAAAGAAAACGAAATAAAAATATACAAAACAATAATAAGATCAACTATATTGTATGGGACGAAAACAATTACAATGATGAAAAACAAAAAGAAGAGTTTAGAATATTGTAGAGGAAAATATAGAGAACAACACTAGCGCCAGTAAGAATACCAGAAAACAAATACCAGAGTAAGATGAACTTTGAATTAAAACAAGAGAGTGATAAAGACATAGTTAAAAAGTGAAAGAACAAAGTTAAAATGTTTGGATCATATAAGGAGAGCTGGTGCAAACAAAATAATATTCTCAATATTAGAGTGGACCTTAGGTTGTAAGAGAAGAAGAGGGAGACCAAGGGAAATATGGATACAAGAGGAAGACTAAAGCAAAACACAGAAGACAGTGGAAAGTGATTTGTAAGAAGTTAATGGGTACTAATCATACCCACATAATAATCTAGAGAGCTCCAATTTGAAGAGGCGATACCCCATTTGGATATACTTTAAATAAATGCGTTGTCAAATATCTGTATCTAACTTTAATCTGAATATAATCTAATTTGATTGAACTATATGTGCTGTATTTAAAGATTAAAGTAAGTGTTGTTGACTCTTAAATTATTGTCTGCGCAGAAATGTAACAACAGTTCTCCGTTGGTATTCCTTACTTTTTCATTAGAGCGTTGTTTTACACCCTCTACGATGTCATTCTTAGTTATCTATTAGTTCTTATAGCTATATTTTTCATTTCTTATCTCGCTGTGGTCATTGACCAATTTTCAGTCCAGTTCCGAATCTGTTCTATGTTATTAGGAACAAATCTGTTTAATTATAAGTAGATTAAAAGCACGGCGTAGAATGGATTTTTTTATAGACCTTTTCTGGTCTGCATAGCAGGGTTACTTCAAGTACCTACGCTGTAGTCCTTTAACACTGGCAGAAGTTTTAATTATTATGTCACTATAGTGACACTATAACTATTCTTGGGATAATCCTTCAATTAAAATGATCTTATTTATTGTAAATATTTTGAGCTTTTGGCGAAGTACCGTCAAGCGTCAGTATTGACAATTTAAAAATTATAGTAACGAACAGGTTGTCTATTATGCTCGCTCTATTTATAATTATTATTTTTTGCTAATAATTTATTTTTATATTCGATATTGTTTATCTCGCGCAATGGTCACTTTTAGATATAGAATGCATTTATATTATTTGCAATGTTTGTTTAAGCTTGAAGAATTTTATAGCCGTTAGAAAAAAATAATGAACTAGGCTTCTGTACGTCTTTGGTGTATGTACTCATTTGCATACTGTTTTAAATTTTAGTTTTGACTTTCCTTGTCGTGTCTACTTTGTACAATTAATTAAAAATAACGACTAAACTGAAAAAATGTTATGACTTTACCGTTTAAATTATTTTGCGTTCTGAACAGGGTTTCTAACTTACTATATCAGTTATCAAAAGTACATCTTGTGTATTTTTGACATTTAGAACCTCTCCAATTAACAATATTAATAATTACCTAAAAGCAATCCATTTTATAGCGATACTATCTTGTGACAGGTTACAGTTATCTTTAACTTTAAAATATTTCAGTAAGTTAAACATTTATTAACTTTGTGTCATTTTAAATTATATTAAAGTTTGAGTAAATTTGTTTTATTGATCACGTTCTAAATGCTTTCTAGAAATACTTAAATTTTAGTTTTTCAAAGGTTTTCTACGCCATACTAATCTTTACAGCTCACGTTAAGCAAGCCAATGCACTCTTTTTAGTTAATCCATTATTATTATCAACTTTTCTTAAGTAATAAAACCTATTTCTTGCGGTAAAACTTATTGTAAAAGTTAAACTAACTTAGTTTCCCATTGTTGTAGAAGAAAACTTTACTGCAGTCGGCCTTTTTTGGTTATATATTTTTTTAATATACAAGGTCGTCGAGGTAAATCCAAATAATGAGTAAACAACAAATAAATTTAGTAAGTACTATTGATAATCATATTTTTCAACGTAGCCCCATCAGCGGACAGGACGTTCTCGAGCCGATACCTGCTGCAGGACAACGCGACTTCCTCCTTAGCGGTATGTGCCATTAACTCCATGATGGAGGCCTTAAAATTATCCTTGGCGTTATGACGCTATTCACTGACCTTGTCTCCACCACGCCTGAAACGTAGTAATCAAAGGAGTTGCAGTGGAGGATGGCCACATGTCGGCCGCCCAGTGGTAATACAAATTGTTGTATAGCCATGTCTGGATCTTTCTTGCTTTATAGGCTGGAGCAAAGTCTTGCTGGACACGAACTACCGCCCAGCAGCCACCTTCTCTATTTATAACTGTCTACAGCACATTGACATAGCCGTCGGCAATCCCTTTTAGGCCCTTCCTCACAAGTCGGGCTCTCTGATGTCTCCTTGGCTTTTACAAGCCCCAGCACCATTGCAGGAACAGGAAACTTTGTATGACAGTAGGCACTTCGAAAGTCATTTTGGCAAATTCGATGGTCTCTTTGGCAATTTACATTCCCGTCCTCGATAAAGTACTTTTTGCCAAAAAGAATCTTAGGAAGCCAGTGCAGTCATGTTTGCTGTCGTTCAGCAGTGCTTGGGCCCTTATCTTTCTGTCTACTTTGTTTCTTTCAGTCAACAGTTGAGGGTTTCTCAAAACAGAAACTGGTAGTGCGGGCGCTAGTAGACTGCCTATTTCTTTTACCAAATCAGTCATGCGTCACCCAGAACCTCGATCGATCTCCTCTTTTAATTCGCAGATCAGATCGCTTTCTGTAAGTTTCCCTACTAGTAGTTACCTTCCTATATTTCTTAGCTTCGCCGCAAACTTGTTTTTTTATGACCAACTCATGCAATAATTTCTGTGGATGATTTTCCGGTGCGAAAGCATTTGAACGTAGTAGCTCTGCATTAATTTGTGTTACGCAATAGGGAATTACGCATGCGCTTAAGACGGAATTTCGGATTTCCTCCAATAAAATCTGAAAAAGTTAGATCTACCTCACGACTCTGTATTTGGCAGCAGTATGATAAATTAGTTCAAAAACTTAAAGATACCTTTTATTCCTATTTCAAGATCAGAATTGGACCTTACTTTTTAAAATTACTAGAGTTAAGTTTTGAGCTGCTGAAATAATTATATTTATTTTTGAATCTGTACTTTCTGCAAGCGTAGCATCTACTTCTTTTCTACATACACAATTTTAAATATTTGTTGTGTGACGTTTACCTCATTTGTCTAGAACGAAAATTAAAAGTTATAGAAGCATTAAAATTTAGTCTAAGTTGTAAAAAAATGTTATAAAAAACACACCAAATAAAATACATATACTTGTTTAAAAAAATCGAACATTTGTTCTAGAAGATGGTGTAGAAATTATTCTGATACATATTTTGTGTTTATTCAAAGTAAATAATCTTGCCTGTAGTGCAATACTCGCAACGGGTAATCAGAATTCGAAGGGACTTTGGAATCTCTATTTTTGGACTGTTTTGAGTACTATGATTACAACAGGTATTCTTGTATATAATAATAAGTTATTACAAGAACCTATATTGAGCAAATGTGATAAATATTTTAGCACGGCACTGCTTTTGCGGTGATCCTCGGTTAATTAATGTATAACAAAACGGAAAAAGACTCTCTATTTAATAGAATGACGAGAATCGAATCCTTAGACATTTCTACTTGATCAACTAACATTTTATAATTTTGATTGGGTTTGTTGACTAGTACTTTATGGATTTTCTTATTGTACTAAACGATTTTAAGTGACTATTGTTGAAAGACTTTTGATCGTCTTTAAATCTATAATATCAGTACTGTTCTTGTGTAAAAGACATATGTTATCCCTATCTACTTTACCAAGTTATGTTTTGGTAAATGTTTTGTTTAAATTAACTTTTGTAATGCTACCATACAGCACTGCAGCGTTTTCATGACAACTGCCATCAAAAAGTATCATACACCAGCTTAAGGAAAATTCTATTAATTAATAGCACTACTTGTTAGAGCTAATGTAATGACTTTTAGTGTAAAAGTTAGGTTTTTAGACGCTTTATGTACGATTAGAAAGCGCCCAAGTACAAGTCAACCATATCTTTCACGTGTATAAGTAAGCTATCTATAACATAAGGTAAACTTCCTATTAACATAAATATTGTAATATAACGGTAAATCACAAAGTAAGGTCAATTTTGAAATTACGCGGTAACTAGAAGTATGGCCTATCCACTCAGTGATTGGACTATCGAGGAGCAACACGCAGCGCTGTCCATCCCTGGATGTTAACACGGGTATGGAGTACACACATGTACCAACGAAAGATCTACGAGTGGGTAAAATGCTTTAAGGAGGGAGGAATAAGTCTAATGGATGCAGTCGACCTGGTTACCCATCTACAGTAAGCACAAACTAACACACTTAGAAGGTGGATATTTTGATCCAACGCCATCTGAGAACTACACATTCGGTACCTTGAAGTCCAGCTCAGTAGGTGTTTCAACAATCCAAAAGCTTTTTCAAATGAATGAAAAAGCTCTTTAAAAATAGAAGCGCTTCATTGTGACGTGTGTATTTGTTTTCCATTAATAATAAGCCACTTTTTTTAAATTATCAATATGGTTACCTGATGAACGAACAATGACGAAAACAGCAAAATTGTAACAAAAACAAATTTATTAATAAATGAACAGTACTAATAGTTTTGTAACTTTTTAAGATCAGCTTCACTCCCTGTCTCTTCAGTTCACACCTTTAAAAAGGCGATTTGTTTGAGAAAAGCATAAAGCACAGCTTTAAATAAGGTGAAGTAGCTTTTAACGTGGCTAGCTATACTCTATTATACAGTCGGCTTAACGCTCTCTTCAAACATAATGTCCACGAAACTAGTTTTTCAATGGAACTCATGTTGCCTCAATTCATTATATGTAAATGACATCTGAAGCTAAAATAACAATTAGCTAATGGATTGACCGTTTCAGTTAATTACTAACAAACTACGCGTGCCACCCATTTGTATAATTCTCGGTTCGAGAGAGAACATACTTCTTTATGATTTCGATTAGAGTGTCGCCGCCTTGAGTAACAATTACTTCTAACACGACATCCTCTCGGTTATTTTCAGTCATTCCGAGTGACCTTGTACCATACGGCCCTGACTGTACTTATGACGACGAATCTTGATTTTACCGATCTAAACAATCTTGCCGGGTTCACCGAATTTCATATTTTTGTTCAATGCACGCTGAATAATCGTCGGATACCATTTTGCGGCAGTTCTGATAAACAAACAAAATGGATTGTTGATGAGCTGAATTCAATATACTAATCAGTTTATAATTTCTCCAGGTTCATGTCGTGTTTGCTCATGCGCAAATCCATACATAACCCACGCCGCTTGGTGAGATTTAAAATAAGCGTTCCTTTTGCACGTGCGATTGTTCCGCAGAACTGATTGGAGGCCCTGATCTTTGGTTTTGAGGTTTATAGGCTTTCTTTCTTGGATAATTCTTTGTTGCCGGAATAAGTCCATTGAATTTTGTTCACCGAAGTAGCCAAGAGACGAATATTCCAGCGTTTGTTTTCTCTAGATACCTTTCCTGAAAAACGAAGAATTGGCACACGAGAGCACACAACAAACACTACTTACCAATTGATAAAGTTTGAATGCAAAACACTAGTTGCTCTTGCTTTTATCCATAATTGTCACGTGAGTAGTATGAAAACTACTGAAAGAGTGCACTTTATTTTTTGGGGATGGATAGTAGCAATGACATAAAAAACGAAATAATGATATGCAGATGTGTCAGGTATGGAATTTCGCCTTTTTGTACTATCTAGTGAAATGTAATTTAAGTTTAAATAGTTTTTTTTTAAACAAAAAGCATGTTGCAGTAGTAGAAAGTCAAATTTATAGTCGGATTGCCGTTTTGTGAATCGACGGCATGTGGAAGGCAGTACATATGGTGTGTGCGCCTACATAGTGCCTTTGCGGTCACGTAGCGACCGTCATGATAAGTCCTCTAGGAAGCTAGAGGTGTACTTCAGTATAATATTTCAGTCAATTGCACTTTCATGAGCGCACTGAATTCAGCTCGACAATAATTCACTATTGTGTCTGCCAGAATTTTTCATATAATTATTAAACCGTTATTTGCTAAAGTTGTGATAGTCTAGATCGATTTGTTTTTAAACCCTATACAAAATAGGGGGTGGAAGGGTGTTAGATAAACATTTGACCGCGCTAAGTGAATGTGATCAAGTATGATGCACCTTTGTAAGATATGTCAATCAGAAATTATTACTGAAAAACTACTCCAGCCATTAACAGATACGCATCTAATTATAAATATCAATTTAAAAGTACTTTTTATCTTTGCAGTTATGTAGTAAGGAAAGAATTAACCTATTGTCATTGTATTATTTGCACGCGTGACCTCTTTTATGTGCACTAAACGATTCATAAAGATATCTTAGTTTAACATTAGCTTAAACAGGTGGGCAACAAAAACTACTATGGAAGCCTTGCATGCTAATTAAGTCTTCCACTATCCCAATAAATATAAGCAAACATTCAGGAAATTCTAAGCAGTCGAGGTGGGCCCGACGATAATTTGAAATGGGTTCATTTATATAGCTTAGCAATAACAGCCTCCATGAGAGCCACATACCATTGCAGTGGTTCTAGGTGATCGCAAAACTGCACGAAACGTGCCCAGCATCCTGGCGGCGTGGACATGGCAACCGGCGCTTCAGTCCTCATCTGGTCGTCGCGACGCTCGGTCGCAGCGACTCCGCGTGCTCGGCTTTATCTCGTACGAGTGCTTGTGAAAGTGAAGTGTACTTCGGCTAGTTGTCTCGGCGAGAGTATGGAGAGGGGTAAGCGACGATTTTATTAAAATTTCTGGAGCGCCGCCGGCTCCAAGAGCCACTTGACTTATACTTCGCCTGTGTTGTTTTTTAATGTGCTTGCAAACAATTGCTGTGTAACGAGCAAATGCGGTTTTTAATTACAGTTGTTTGTAGGTAGTTATCTGAAACCTAAAAAGTTTTGTAATTAATTATTTTATTACCAGTTCAGTACTTACAATATACCATATAAGATAAAAGAGAATGCTAGGTACATAAATAATTAACAAATATTAAAAAATGGTCTATTATACTTTTAATTTTTTTTATGTTTATACATTCTTTCAGTGTCATAATACATTATAAATAACTAATTTTTATCGTTTTATCCGTGCAGAAAAAATTTAAATTATTGAGTAGTTCAAGATTTTTTTTTACCTTTTACCTCTTATTGAAGTAATTTTAAAATTGCTTAAAATGTTTTAGTTTCTCAAAAATTAAAATATTTACTTTATTACAAGTAATTTTTTATTAAAATTCAAATGTTGGATAGTGAAAATCGGTATTACTATACCAAGTTAGTAATAAAATACTTATTATTTAGATCCAATTCTTTTAGTATCTAAAATTTGATTTACATATTAAATTATATTTTTGCAATTTTTATGAGAAATATGAGCTCTCTATTAATAAGAAACGCGCAATGTGTATTAAGATTTTATTAGAATGTGCCCTATAAAAGCAATAAGCCTTGGGACTAGTGGCGTCTTTTTCTGGCACGAGTATGAGTATATGCTTATATTTTTTTGTATGCTAAATGGAGTTCAAAAATGTGCTAATATATATTATAAAAAAAGAGTAAATCAATTTTTCCTAGTGATTGTGACCAATATTTGTTTAATCTTAATCAATTATTTTATTAACTGTATTACTAAAACAAAAAGCTACTTATAGATGAAAATAATTAACTGTATTAAATTTTTCTAATCAGATAGAAATCCCTTTTTGTAACAGATTTTTAATGTAGCTATTTAAATGTAAATTTGCTAATTTTGACATTCAAAACACCTTCTAGAGAGACGGATTTTAATTTTTTTTTCTGAAAGTATCCTTTATCCGTATTATGCAGCTCTTATTAGAGTAGTAGTGTACTCCTTTTAATGAATGTAGCTTTTTCGAATTATTTGAATAGGAAAACTTATTTAGTCTTCCAGTAAACTTAATTTTAATTTTAATCTAAACTATTTTGAAATACCAAGGTAGTGCTACCAACGTCATCATCATAATGATCATATGCCTTTATATCTATTTTTACGGATGTAGACCTCTCCAAGTACTCTCCACAGATCCCTGCTTTATGCTTTCTGCATCCAGTTATAATTGGCTGTTCTTTTTATGTCGTCGATTCATTTAAAGGCGGTATCCTCATTCTCTTTTCCCACTCGCGGTATCCACTGAACTATCTTTTTCGTCCATCTATATTATCTGTTGTACGAGCAATATGATCATTTTAATTTAAATATCACTTCAATCACGTCTTTTATTTTGTCCTTTGTCTGATTTTTATATTTGTCCACCTATCTCTTAAAGATATTTTTAACATTTTGCGCTCTATAGATCTTTGGGTTACTCTTAACTTTTGTTTGTTCCTTGCGGTTAGAGTTCACGTTTCAGTTGCTTAAGGCAATACTGGGATTATGTTCTGATTAAATAATTTTGTTTTCATCTCTTGTTCTGTATTACTTGTTAAAATATCTTTTCTTTTACGAATACAACCCAATCTAGTTTTATTCTTTTCTCTAATTTTTTGATTGGGTATCCGTCTGCATAGCAATATATTGACGTAGATATATGTAATTTTTTACTTCTTCGGTAGTTTCGTTTTCTACCTGTATATTCACTCTGTGATTTACTAAGATGTTTGTCATTTGTTTTTTTCTTCTTATTAATTTTTAACCCAACAACCTTTGCTCGCTCATTTAGATCTAAAAGCATTTCTTTTAATTCCTGTAAGTTGTCTTTAAAGTAAAACGTCTTCGGTGAATCTTAAATGATTCAACCTTTCAGCGTTTATATTAAGACCTTTGTTCTCCTATTGACAATTCCTAAGTTAATCTTCCAGAAATAACGTAAACAGTTTAAGGAGGATTGTGTTTCTTTGCTTCACACTTTTTTCAGTTTAATTGCGTTTGTTACATTGTGCAGTTTAATTTCGTAGGTAGCGTTTTGCTAAATGTCTTTTATTAGCTTAATGTATCTAGAATCTACTCGAGTGTTTTGTAAAGATTTTATGATACCCCAATGTTAAACTGAGTCAAACGCCTTCCCATAAACTATAACGGCAAAGAACAGAGACAAGTGATTTGATTTTCCTAATTAAGTTTCATACAACTTGTGAATTATCTTGTGTGCTGCAACCACTACGGAAATTTGCTTGTTCTGGTGGCTGATATCTGTCTAATTTCTTATTAAGTCTGTTGGTTATAATTTTTCCTAGTAATTTATATAGTTGAGATATAAGACTTATAAGTCAGTAGTTCTCTAAACGAGTTTTGCCACCTTTTTTATAAAGTAATGTAATAATATCGTTGTTTCAATTTCTGAGTATTTTCTCATTTTTAGACATTAGTTGAATAACATTTTAAACTCATTCAGCAATTGTTGTTTACCATTCTTGATCATTTCTGAAACTATTCAGACGTTTCCCAATGCTTTGTTTATCTTTGTCTGTTTTAAGACTTCTATTTCATATATTTCGATATCGGACATATCTCTTGAGTTCACATTTATGACTTTTTTCTGTATTTTCAGTTTTTGTTACTGCTTTTCTACCGTGTAGTTCTTTATAAAATTTGAATGTTATTTTTATTATCCGATTTTGGTTTGTAATCAAGTCTCCTTGTTATCTCTCATTGATATCGTTATTGTATCTTTTAATCTTTTTTCTTTTTACCATGTGTTTCAGTAGATAGTTTTATATGCTAATGTTTATTTAAAATTTGTTTTTAATAAAATTATAGAGGCTAATTTCTTGACGTTGAGCTAAGACTATGTACTATTTTGAGCAAGATAAATAGCTTTTCCAGGGCACTTTAAGTACAGAAGTATAGAAAAGCATATCGGATCTGCAAAGTATGCGTGCACTTTTAATTGACGCGACTTGCGGTTTGTATTTAAAAAGCTTAGTGTTCTCAATACTTAAATATATTGTTTTATTACTGTAATACTTAAAATATTAGAATCCTAAATATTTTTTAATTATTATCCGAGGTTAGTAATGTGATTTCTACCTATAATAATGTGAGTTCCTGTTACTTACACTATAAAAAACTTATTTACAAAGTGGTCACGCAGCCCACATGACAACATAGTAGGGCACTCTCTGTAAATTCTTATTCTATTGGAGTATTGCCGTATAATAAAAAATTATAAATTCGTGTGTTGCGAAAGCGTTATTAATAAAAAATATTAATTTAATAGAAAATTCTCTAAAATGGAAAGATAAAGTTACTGAATGTGCTGCATACATCGGCTTTAACGTTTCAAAGTGGGGATTTAAGCCTAGAAAGTAAACCCCTTGAGTAACGGCTTGTAGGATAGTAAGGTAGTAAAAATGCAAAAGCTGGGGAAATACAAATTATCGGTTGCTATTGGTCAGTCTCAAAATACTATCCGCCACCAGGTTAAAATCTTGAGTAAAGGTTGTCGTACTATATCCCATCAGTAAATCGTAGATTATTTTTAGCGTCGACTTATAATCTACCGTCAATTGTTTCGTTTATCATTTAATTATTGCTTATTTAGAAGATTTGTTACAATTAGTCTTGACTTTCGTACATAAACCTTTTGAAGATACTTCAATTTTTTATGTATAGTGGGATTACAAAGGTTTTATTTAGCAAAAATTGGTTGGAGACTTTAGAACCATAAACTCTGAAATACCCAGGGTAGCCGACACTCAACGCTTGCCTCGAAAAAGAGAAGCTTACCAGATTTGTAAACATGCAATATTGTTCTTTTATGTTTTATTAATAAATAAAATTGTAAAACACTAATACATTAGACTTTAAATTGTGGATATTATATTCAAATATTTAAATAAGAGTAAGAATACGAATTTAAATATATGTAATCGGAGTAGATTGATCTCAACTACTCGAATTATTTAAATTATCAAATAATTAGTTAACCCCGCACCCGCTTAGGGTACCAGGATATATGATAAAAACACAAAATAATTAGTAACATTATTATTTAAATAGAAAAACTAAAGTCATCAATTTACCATAAAACATATATAAAATACTTGTAGTAATATAATAGTGACCTTGTAATATAATAAGGGAACTTCTCATTCTACTCATAAAACAATTATATGAAGGAGATTTGGCAATAATAAAACTTGACGACAAAAACTCCAAAAACGCAGAACTCCAAAGTGCAGAAAGGTGTGCACTAAGGCTGCATAGGCGAAATACAATGAACAATTTGCAGTTTACCGACGACACCACATTCTTTGCTAACGACGAATCGAAATTGTCTAAATTGTTTGAAAACATCGAAAACCAAAGTATAAACTTTGGATTGAAATTAATCCGCCAGAAAACCAAATCGAAGATTATCGAGCGAAAAGGCATAATGAATAACGTAAACAACATAGAAGATATACAGATCGTCATTGACGTTATTTATCTAGGATCAAATATAAAGACGAGAACTGCTCCACTAAAATATGGAGAAGGATAGCTACGGCGAGAACACCAAAAGTGAAACTCTGTAAGACTTAGAAAGATCGTAACATATCATACGAAACAAAGAAGTAATTGGTTGCAACATAAATATTTCCAATAACAAAATGACGACAAAAACATATTATGTTCCATCGAAATTGTGTTTTGTCAATTCGATAGACAGTCTACAGCAAATGTGATTATAATAAAAAATTAAACACCCAAGATCGCTTTTCACTGTGGTAAGACATTGTGTCCTAAAATACTTTGGTCACATCACTAGAAAAAATAATGATAATTTAGAGAAACTTGTAATACAGGTAAAAGTTGAAGGAGTAGTAACACGAGAACACTTTTACAAAAGACAGGGAGAGATATTAAATAGAACAACAAACAAATCGGCCATGTAATCATGTCGCTTCATTAATGAAGCTTGCGATTATGAGATCAAAAGATTATTTTGGCTGATATTATCTTAACATTTTTAAATTTTTGCTAGCACATTAAAAAAAACTTTAGCCACAGTTATTAATGTACAAAATATGTTGCAATAAGTTTTGAGCTCTTTCAATATGCAGTTCCTTGATTTTTTTAATATATTAACAGTCAACAATTGAAATACAATAATAAAACAAGAAATACTTATTTTAAGTACAACTTTGCACATATGTCTGTAGAAATTATCAAAAACAATTAGAACACTTTGTAACAACAAATTGTAAATTTTATATATAAAATCGGCGAATTCAAAAGTGTCATCAAAATAGTGCTTGTTAAAGTAACATTTTCGATAGTGAAAATAAGGACAGCTGTTATCGTAATAAAGGATGCTGTATTATAGAATAGGAAAGTTTACTTAGTAATATGTGTTTCTATTTGTTATTATGTTAGCATGCAATTTTATTCTCTATAATTGTAAAAATGTTCCTGAAAGTAAGGAAAATGCTTTATATTGTAAAGTATTAAATACTTTTTTCAGACCATATGTCCTTATTGTTTTCTGTTGAATAAACTTAATTATTTTATCTCGATTTTACTTTGTTTGCCTACTTGCTCCCATACTCACAGACAGTTCTGTCTGTCCTCATTCTTAAATATATATAAATTTTATAGTTTGGCATATTTAAAGCTAAAGTCTATATACTCAAAATATTATCAGCCATCAAATAAAAAGTTCAATTTTTCTAAACAAATAAAACTGTTATTTAATAGGTGGCCAACGTATCACATAAAAAGACGATTTATTTTGTAGTACGTATTTTTGAGTATTTTCCTTTCTTGTCGTAGATAGTAAAGTTTAGCAAATTATTTATTTATTTATTTAAAACCAGTAAAATTACAAAGTAAATCCCAGAAAGGTAAACTGTTCTACCTGATTGTAGGACTGGTTGAACAAAGAAAACAGAAAATAAATCTTATAAATCTAACTTACTTCTTATGAAGTCATCATTCCAGGGACAGTCACCTAAACACAATTTTAAATTTTAAATTTTAAACGCCCAAATTTATAACTTTAATATATACGTTTTATCAATGAAACTACTTTACAATCAAATGTTATCACAACCTTTTTGCTATAATTTATCCTAATTTAATAATGTATTAATAGTATTTAGTATTTAGAAAATATTTTACTTAATTATATATTACAGTGCAATAGCTTTTTGCAAATCAGTTTATTCATGTTTCATATATTACCACTTATCTATTTTTTAATTTTATATTTCTACGGTTTCGTATGTCAGATAATTTTTAGTTTTCTTAGTTCATTTGGAAACTTATTAAATAAATATGATGCTATTATGAGACTGATTTTTTTGATAACCTCGTTTTTCATTAAAGGTATTTTTAATTGCTTATATCTTCATATGCTAGTAGGTTCTAGAAATTTGGTTTTTAATTTATTTGAATGATAACTTAAGGATTCGTAGACAAATTGTTGATCAATCCACGGAAGGTTGTTAACAATATATTTGTTTTTATTAATAATTTTTAACAGTCCATTTTGGAGTCTTTGTAGCAAACATAGATTTTTTGAATTCCATAAGAAAAGCGTGATAAATCATTTTTAAAGTCTCAGATAATATTATTTTTGACACTTTATAAAATATAAATACCAAATACTTGGTTTTATTGATGATATTTCATATTGTGGTCAAAATCAATTTCCAAATATTTGTAATCTTTTGCCCTAATTATCTAATTTCCATTAATTTGTATATTAGTATTATTTGGGACACTATTACAGTAATTTCCAAAAGTAATATACACAGTTTTATCAATGTTCAGAGAAAGCTTATTTAACGCCAACCATGTTGATATTTTGTTAAAAGAGTTATTCATCTTAGTTTCTACTCCACTCCATTGCTTATCGATTGATAGAACTGCTGTGTTGTCTGCATATGAAATTACAGAATATTGTGGCATATTTTCTAGCATGTCATTTATGTATAATGTAAATAAAAGTGGGCCTAATAGTCTCTTGTCGTACTCCTATTTTCACTATTTGATATTTCCCAACAACATCGTTTACTTTCACTCTTTGTAACCTATTGTTCAGATATTTTTCCATAAGTTGTGAAGCAGTACCCCTAATTCCATGATTGTATAATTTGTTGATTAATATTTTATGGTCTACAGTATCAAAAGCTTTCAATATTTTCACACATTAATCCTCACCGACTATGTGCCTTAAACATAAACGTATATGCTTGCGTATGATTAAATAAGTTTAAATAATTTTCTTAGTTTGCTTACAGAATACCATTTTCAATAGCAATATAAAATTCTTCTAATATAAAGGAAATGAGAAGGGACAAAGATGTACATTTACAATATAGCGTGTGTTTTATAACAGTTTTGTTGATTATATTTTTTAATGAAATTGAAGATTGTTGTAAATAAGCAGATTTATTGACCATATATGCTTTACTTTTCAACAAAGGGTATTTTAAATATTTTGTACTGTAAATTACATACGTAAAGTTATCGATAATAGTCAAAAATATAGTAAATTAATTAATATTACACTAAATGGTTGCAAATTTTGTAACTTATATAATATACAAATTTTGCTTCTAATGAAAAGACAATAATACAACCATATATTAACACTAATTAGTTTCGTGAATTTGCATAGGGTTAAAGCAAGAACCTGAAGGAAAAAATATTGGCGCCTACTCGGACCCTTAAAAATTACGAGCACGGAAAATTCTACTCCTCCCTCTCTCCTCCATCTCGACCGACATGAAAGCACCTATTTACTCTCAACGACTTAAGCAAAAGTATAATGTATTAAGCAACAAGTATTACGTTTTCGACAGTCTTTCCCTCAGAAGAATAACCCACAACCCTATACTAAAAAAATAATTTAAAAAAAAATAATTTGACGGGATCGAAATACTATCCTATTTAGGATATAATTTATATCTTGTTTCATCAGATTACTACTGCTTTTAATTGACTATTCTCTTTTACGTGCAAAACAGATTACTTCTATAATTTGACATTTTAATTTTTTTAAATTTAAATCTAAATAAAAAAATTTTAAATTGCCGAACCAAAAAGTTGGCTTATGAATGAGTAAAGGTCCTCTAAAATGCAATGGTTTCTTAAAAAGCCATCATATTATTATGCTTCATTAACACGTTTTTATGCTATTATATTGACCAGAATATTGATTAAAATTCACAAAGCTTTAAATAGAAATAGAGTGTTTTTTGAACAGACAAGCCATATATAGAATAGGTGGTGCGGCCGGAAAATTGGACTGTATAGGTAATTTTAAATTTTAAGAAAAGGAACTTCAAACAAAGCTGAAGCTAAAAAACACTAACCTGTGAAAACGGTGATTTCCCGCAAATATCGGTTTCCTGCTGTTGGTCCTGGGGCTTCCAGAAAAAAGATATAAGGGTATGGATAAAAATTCCTTCGTCGTTCCTTGCCAAGTCATAGCAAAGAAAAATGGACCGAGTTTTACAGGCAAAATTTCAACCCCAAAATGGAATCGAGTAACAAAAGGACCTCCGATTAGAGGTTAATCTGGTCGGAAAAATATGGCATTTCGCCACAAAATTAGCTTTTAACAAAAGCCTCGCAGAAATGAAAACTTCTGCTGCCAGTTAAACACGCCGGCGAAATCTCGGTTAAAATCCTCTCGCCTCACGGAAAATTTAAACTATCACAAACTAAATTCAAAACGAACAACGCCTGCGAGAACACAGCAAAAGGCCAAGCCCGAACAAAACGCCAAAAGCGCGTACAAAAGGCGAAGCCTAAACTTAGCAAAAGGCGAAGCGCAAACGTCGAACCCCAAGGCGAAGCGCGGCCTATATATATATATATATATATATATATATATATATATATATATATATATATATATATATATATATATATATATATATATATATCAGCGGTTCGCGTACTCGGACAAATTCGCGTCGATATCTCAACTCCAAAATATACAAGAGGGAATCAAAATACGGCCGGCCTTAAATTAAAAATTAAAATAAAAGGTAGTTTTAGATTGGGGCGAACAATAAGTAAATACAATAATAATTACTATAAAGCAATATATATTATTTCAATCATCTGTGTTTGATAATTAAGCACAGCTAACAGTAACTCAATAAACAAAACAGAAGAAAAACAAAACAGAGCTGTGTAGACTATGTAGGGCACAAAGAAATTAATAACAAAGTAAAAATGAGTTAAGCAGAACAAAGAAATTGAGAAAAGAGAAAACAATACAACTATGACTAAATAACTCCAAATACGGTGGGCGGCAGGCCAGTTATGCACTCTCCAGACTGCGAGAAAAAAGTGCTGTTGGGGACAAATGCACGACGGAACAACAAAAACGAGACTTACCGCACATAACGGCCTCTGGCAGCCTGGGCGAGTGAAGTCGGCGTGCTCTTCCTTGGCGGCTTCAACCCGGGGATGGGTTTTCCTTGGCCAGATGTACTGGAGCACCACGGACGGGGCGGAACGTACAAAAGGCAATCGATAGCGCGCAAGCAAAGCGCAATACAGCACCTGGTTTGGCTTCGGCTGGCGGCTCCGTCGCTCACGGGGATTCGAATGGGAATGCCGAGAGGCGGTAAAATCCCGTTTAGTTGTGACTAAGGTGGGTTAGCCGACAGAATCAAGGTTGCAGGTAGAGATAAAATTCAGGACAAGCGGGTTTAGAGATGTGCACCAAACAATCTATGCATCTGATTTTCACACATTTCAAAAAGGGGACTGATTTTTAAACAAAGAATACATATAAAATGAGATTACAAGTTTTGGTTCTTCTGAAGAGTTGACAAATCTAAAGGAAAAAAAATACAACAGATACATATCTTGTATACTGCATTATAAAGGTTCAATTCTAAAACTAAAATTGAGGTATAGTAGGCATTGGCACTCTTCTTACCAGAAATTGGAATAAAGGTTTAAGAGAACGTAATAGAGGAATTCAATAGCCTGTAAGTAACAGGTTAGCTTATCTTTAAATGACATAAGTTTACTGTCTCATCTATTTTTTAGACCTTCTGAAATATTCATCTCCATAACCGTGGCTTGTTTTGGGTTTCTGAAGTATTAGCGTAACTTTCTTCCAGTGGAATGTACCTTAACTTCTTTAATAGATCGTATCCTAATGGAATATTATCTTTTTAAGTATAAAATAAACTTATTTTCCATTGAGAAGTCTTTAGTTATTTTGATTAAAATTAGTACATATTATTTTATCAATTTGTTAATAAATATTAATTAAATCTATTAATAAATTCAATTATATTTGGAGCGTGACATTATTGGTTCTTTAATTATCTTATATTTTCTGAACAAATTAGATAAATTAAAATTCTACATGTAGCTAAGTAGCACATAACTATGAAAAGTAATTGCCATTGAGTTTGTTTTTTTACAGTTATTCGTTGAATTCACCGAAAGAGCGTTTTTATAAAAACAACTAAACGCTCCTTAATAAATTTTTACAGAATAATGCCAAGCATCCATCTGAAGCCCGTCTACGTAGATAAACTCACTTGCTGATGTTAAATATTAAAAAGTTCGAATAATTTGCGCTGCCTGGCGCCTTGGAAAAAAATGGGTCTAGACACTAAAACGTTAATATTAAAATTTATAAAGCTTTCTTTACAAACTGCTCACGAGACAGGAATAATTTATTTGCGAAAAATAATATAGAATTTTGTTTCTTTGTGAAGCATTAATGCCCTTATATCTTTAAATGACTATTTTGCATGGGTTTACAGTTGTAGTCTAATGTTTTTAATTAACAAATATATAAATATGGTTTAATTTTTATTTGCTAGCAAGCTGCTTGTATAAACTAAAAGGTAATTATAACAGCCAAATTGTTAATATAAAAACTCAATATTAATAAAATATTGTTTTTCTTTAATTTTGTTATATATATAAAATCCATAAGGCACTTGTACCCTAAATACAATTATACCTTATAAACAAATTCAGTCCATTCCTTCTTATTCTTGTTTATAAAGATAGTACTCAGCTTGTGGTAGGCATTTAGTGCCTTTTTAATCCTGTTCTAGATTTCTATATTAAGTTTTCCTGTGTTTTTCATATTTACTTATAAATATTTAACCGTGTCCAATTGTTGCAT
This sequence comes from Sinelater perroti, assembly GCA_036346155.1. NCBI lineage: Eukaryota > Metazoa > Arthropoda > Insecta > Coleoptera > Elateridae > Sinelater > Sinelater perroti. Next base: position 18,128,607 of record JARFIY010000077.1, on the reverse strand, counting down.
CTACTTCTGTTCAATTTTGATTTTCTGATTACCTACTATTATAACCGTTGTTTTCTCTAAATTAATCGTTATTCCAATTTTTTTAGTGTGTTTCATACAAATTTTAGGTGTTTTGCAAATCTTGTGGTTTCTCCATCATTACTATTGCATTGTTTGTGTAAGCTCTTCCTGAAATTGTGATTCTTTGCAATTTTCTATATCTTACACATAGGATATCTGCTTTTCCTAAGCACTTATTAATTATACCATCCATAAAGATGTTAAATAACAGTGGCTCAGTCCTCTTACCTGACGGAGTTCCTCTGCGGTAATAAAAGCATCTGATTTTAAGTTTTCTCTGATTACATGATTAACTTTACTTGTATACAGATCTTTTATGTCGTTTATTAATTCTGTTTCTATTTCCTTTTCTACTATATTTTTCCAGACTTTTTTCTTCTACACCTTTTCTAAATCTGTAAAAGCAAACATTGCTCCTGCATGTTTTATCGTGCTTTGTTCAATGTACTTTCTACTTGTGATGTTAGTTTCTTACTTAATATTTTTTTGTATACTTTTATAGGTAAACTTAATAGCGTTATTTCCTATAATTACTAGATTATTTGTTGTTTCATGCTTTATGGATAGGTAATAATAATGCAATTTTCCAATCTTTAAGTGTTCTTTCTGCATATCAGCTTGTATTGTACATTTCAGTAAACAATTCTGTTCCTTTTTACCCATTTTCTTTAACATTTCTGACGTATTGTTGTTATTACTCGGCGCTTTGCTATTTTCGAACCACCTAATTGTATGTTCAATTTCTTGTTTAATTATTGTTTTGTTTTCGTTGCTTACTAATATTTTGCTTTCTTTTCTATTTTCTTGGAGACTTCTTTTTGATCTATTTAATCGTATTTTGAAGTATTTTTTCCATCTTTTCATCATTTTGACTTCATTTGTTAATATTTCTTCTCTTTCATTTTTAATGTGTTTCTTTGTTTATTACCTTCACATAACGATTCAATCACTTAAAAACTAGTTTCTGGTTACCCTTACTAGCTTCTTCTACTTTCTACCCGAAATTTGCCCAGCTATGTTTCTTTTCTTTTGTATCATATATTTAAGGAGTTTCAGTTGTTGTTTATACAGGGTTTGTAAAAAAAGTATTTAGAAAAGTTTCGCAAAAATAGATTTGTTTGAGATATTGCTACGATACCTCAAAAGTCTTCAAAGTACATTCCTTGAGAGTCGACACACCTTTTTCACGACTCGGAGGCTCCCTGGTAGGCGAATTCCGGGACGTCCGTAAAGGTACGCGTGCAAGCTTTTTGATGGCATTTAGGGTTCCATAGTGGTGTCCTTTGAGGAGGGATTTTACTTTTGGGAATAGGAAATAGTCTGCTGGTGCCAAGTCAAAACTGTGAGGCTATTTGGAAATCTTCTAAAAAGCCGGGGTCTTCTTCAACGCGTTGCAGAAGGTTTTCGAAAGCAGACACACGCCTCTGCTTTTGGTCGTCTGTCAAGACCTTTGGACTAGTTTAGCGCAGATATTTTGAATTGTCAAATTTTCACTAATAATGCTATGCAATGTCATCTTATCAATGCCAACCTCATCTGCGACGATGCGCACACTTAACCGACGGTCTGAATTCAGCACTCCACGTACTCGTTGCACGTTTTTGTAGTCGACGGCCGTCCAGCGCGGGGCTTGTCTTCCACACATCTTTGTCATCTTTGAAAAGCTTGTGACATTTAAAAACTGCAGTTTGTTTTTTTTTTATTAGGAATTTGCCTGTTCAACAATTTACACTATTATACAAGACATTGATAACTTAGTATGTAATACATAATATAAATTGAATAGCATAAGCAGTGAGTATGACTGCAAGAAAGTTTTATTATTGTTTATTTTTCATTATGAGAGTACTAGGTTTAGAATCGGTCACTTGTGTTAATTATCATCACTATAGTCACTGAGAAATATATTTTGGGGTAGTTTTCGTTTTAGCCTTGCGTGGATGCCGCGTTGTCCCAGTGAGTAGCAAGCTGCACCACTGAGTTGTTGAGATTGGCATGAAATTTTTTGTAAGTTTCGCTTTATGTTGTTCATTTGTGGAAAACCCAGTTCGTAGTGTAGTTGTTGATTTCTGATGAACCAGGGAGCGCTAACAGCGATTCTCAGGATTTTGTTTTGGAATACCTGGATTCTGCGAAGATTCGTTTTGGATATGTTGCCCCATATGACACACCCATAGAGGATTAATGGTCGTAACAGTGATTTGTACAGAATAGTGGTACATTGAGTAAGCAAGGTGGACTTGCGGTTTAGCAGTGGGTAGAGTTGGATTAGTCTCGTGTGCCCTTCGTTTAATTTTTTGAGGACATGTTATTTCCAGGTGAGCTTGGTGTCAAGATATGCCTAAGTATTTAACGGGTTTGTCGGTGGCGTTCCACTGAATGGAGTGTCCGTTAATAGTGATTTCTGGTGGGTTATTAAATCGTCTTAATATAAAGACGTTTGTAGTGCATTTGGCATAATTGATGGATAGGTTCCATTTCTTGAGCCACCTACTGAGGTTAGTGTTGGCTTTTTGCAGTTTTTAGATAGGCATTTTTAAGCTTTCGTCTTTCGTTATTATGACTGTGTCATCTGCATATAATGCAAGGTCAGCGTTGATGGTAGGGAGGTCCCGCATGTAGATGTTGAAAAGAATTGGGCCTAAGATACTACCCTGAGGGACTCCTGCTTGTATGTTTTTGATGGCAGATAGGGATGTGTGAATTTTGACTGTGTACGTGCGATTATCAAGAAAGGAGAAAAGTTGTGACATGCTTTCATCCTTGAATAGTTAACGAATCATGACCAATGTCTCCGTACCCGATGTCCCTAGTCCAACACAAAATTTGATGGCGTACCGCTGTTGAATCGTTTGATGCATTTTGAGCTTGCACCGAGTCACTTGACAGGAGTTCACTGAAAACACGATCTAGCCTCGCAGGCGACTGGCGCTTGGCGCTTTTTGGTCACATTTTCCGAGCATGCCTAGTGCGAGCGCGTTCCGACGTAGTCACGTCAGAAAAAAATTGTTTCCGATACTTTTTATGCAAATCTTGTATTTCTCATTTTTTTATTATTTTATTTGTCGTCATTTTTTCATGCTTATTTTTTCTTTTAAACTAGTTCTTTAATTTTCCTACTCTACTGCGCCGTTTGTTGTCTACTATTAATATTCTTGCACATACCACAGAATTGTTTAGCAGATTTGATTAAAAGACTTCCATAGTTGTTCTAAGCTGCCATTCACATCTCTCCATTGCATTCTGTTGTATAGCTGCATTTACTAATTCTTTATATTTGTTTGATATTTTCCTGTATTTTAGTTTATATGATTTTATTGTTTTAAATTCTGCTTTTCTAATATTTTTTTATTTTTATCTCTTATCATTGACGTCAGAAGGAAACGATAGTTTTCTATTTCTTAACCCCTTTTAACCCTGGTCCAGTACACCTATTCTATTTTTTTTCAATGTTATGTAGATTATGGTTGAATTTTCCCTTCTACTTTTAACGTCACGTGTATATTTATTTATTTCCTTATGTAATTAGTATTGTTAGATTATGTATTAAGCAAAAATCTAACAGTCGTATTATTTTTTATGCCTTCCGCTTCATTACCGATAACCTATTTAATATTTCATCTTGCTCCTGCCATTAATATCTCCTATCAAGTACGCTTTTCCGTTTGTCTCTTCTATTTCTTTATATAATTAAGCCAGAAATTTTTCTTTATCTTTTCTCTTCGGTCCTCATTTAGCTAATATATTATTGTTACAATAGTAATATCTGTTTATCTATCTATCTATCTATCTATCTATATATATATATATATATATATATATATATATATATATATATATATATATATATATATATATGTACAATTACATATATTTTTATATTCATGTTTAGGTATTATACAATCTACTCCTACAACCGCTATATAATATTAGGTGTCCATTCTTTAACGCTGTTTTTCTCTTACTTTTTTCTTTGTCCATATTAATCCTAAAATAATTGCACTTAATCTTCGGAACTCTTCTTCCAATTCACTTTTTTTCGTGAATACCTTTGATATTCCATGTATATTTACATTTTCCCTTGTTTTCCAGTTTTTGTGTTATAATTTTCTTTACTTTTATTTTTTTTTTCGTTTTTCCCGAATCAAAATAACTTGTTACATTTTCTTTGTTATCTCTATTTAATTCTTGATTATCTAATTTATCTAGTTTTTTTCCCTGGTAGTTTTGGCTATTTTTTTAGCTGAACTTCATTTTAAATATAGCATATACAAAGTCATTGTGCTACAAAGGTGGTTTCATCGTTAAAGATAAAATTTTGGCCGACGGATACAAACAAGTCGTGTATTTTTTGAATTACGCCTTATATGTTTTTTACTTATTACATATATACAAAGTGTCTAAAAAAATACATTTGGTAGTTTTTATGAAAAAAATACATAATTCGAACAAACAAATTTAGTTTTTGCTTGTAACCGCAATTTAAAAGGTTAATTGTAAATGTTGTTTGCATATTAACTTAATAAGTATGCAAAACAGCTATCGCAAATAATACTGACATTTTGAACTTAATTTTATTTTTAAAATTTACTGTTTTTTCTCATGTCTAAAAACTGTATAAACATTTTTTGTATTTTACTGTATATTAAAAATAGAATGCCAGAATACTTGGTTATTTTGGTTCCCAAGAGTATTTAAAAATTATTTTAAATATAGCTTCAAGTAATTTTTAAAATTTGTGAATAAATTTGAGGTTGTGTGTAAAAAATAAAAAATTCAACTACAAGTCTTTTTATAATTCCACGATTTTGAGAGATCTAACAATCCATTTATATATGAAAAATTTGCAGTGATCAATTATACGCCAAAATTATAGTGTACATAAAAACATTATATATCAAAATAAGCAGAATAACATCGGGATGTTCGCCATTAACTTAAAAAAAAATTAATTACTCTGGATCTTAAGAATAAGAAAAACAAAACGTAATCATTTGAGCATCATCTCGGCGAAACTTAATCAGTTAATTTGGCAAAACTAGACCAAACAAAAAATGATAAACACTTTATTGCTAAAATGTGTGTAAATATTTTTTACGCAGGTTTCTGTCCGTAGGCTGAAAGTTGTTTGTGTAGATTTTGTTTTGTTAACCTATATACACAATAGTTGCAACCAGGTATGTATTTTATTAAGGGTGCTTTGAGGTAGTTAGAATATAGACAAGGGTTTTAGTGTGATGCTAGTACTGCTGTATCATCGGTAGGTGTTTGTGAGTATTTGAGGGGTTGTGGGCAGATCTATCGTATATATAAGGTAGAGAACTGGTCCTAATGTACTTCCCTGTGGCACTCATGAGTATATTGAATAGAGGTCAGTTAATACTTCTCTTAGTTTGATTTGAAAAGTTTGTCCTTTTAGGTATGACGGGATAAGTTCATACATTTGTGTAATATTCCCTCTAATTTTATATATTAGTCTCGTTGCTCTCCAGAGTGAGGCATCTGTAGCTTCGTAAGATGTTAAACTGGATAGGTAATTTTGTATTTCCTGATTTTTGTACTGTTTCAGGAGAGTTTTCAAATTCTGGGTAGCATGCTTAAAATTAATTTTGTCTCTTGGAGATTTACTGTTTTGCCAAATACGTCGAAGTCTTCATTTCTCAATTATTTTTTGTTTAATAATCAGAGGGCGACGGTTAAGTGTACCATGTTCTTCGCTGTCAGGAGTTGCTTCCGAGGCAGATCTTGTAAGGTTTGGTTGAGATGTTCCACTGCATTAAATAGATCTATGTTTGTTTTCAAAGAAATGTTTAATTTCAACTTTTCGTGGATGTTCTTTCGAAAATACTCCCAGTATGTTCGTTTGCTATACAGAGTGGAAGGGGTGTTTCTTGTTAGTACTTTTACGCTGTATGTTACGATTACCGGGAAATGGTCAGACAAAAGATTTAGATTGGATTCAGCTTTGATGTATCTATCAGATATTCCTTTGGTTACACAAAAATGGCTTTCTGCCTCTGGTGACCGTAACACTGGATTCCCAAGTTTAGGGTTTTGTGTTATAGTCTCCTTCTGCTATAAAGCGGAGTCCAATCGTTTGAAAGAGGTCGGTGAACTGTTGTTTGGTTATGTTGTGCTTGGGCGGTCAGTAAATTGCTGAGAGTACTATTTCCTTGTTTTGTTCTTGTACATCGATGGTGGTGACTTGCAAGTGTTTCTGATGATATTTGCTGATGATTATGCTAATGATTAATGATTAGTTCGAATCCATTTCCTATTAAGTAAACTTTGGCACCAACTTTTTGAAGTTTATTTTTATTGCTTTGGATTATAGATAAGTCGCTAGGGAAAAGTAAACAGTTAAAATACGTTTTCCTAAAGTGTGAGCGAAATAATATAGCTTTATCATACATCTTTGTTAATAAGAAATGGTTTACTGCAGCGGGCTTGTAAGTCTATTACGACTTTTGTACCATTACATAAGGGCTTAAAATAATAAATTCTGCTGGATAGTTGCGGTTTTTATGATGTTTTTTACGATTTTCGATGTCAAACGCTTTAGAAAAGTCTGCAAAGACATATATGTTTTACAATTAAATTGTTTACGTTTTTCAATAGTTTGATAAATAGTAAAGAAAAGCCTTTTGAGAAAGTTGTTCCTTAAAGATTAAACTTTCTCATACTAATTTTATTTGTAAATTTGAGATTCTCTATCTATATATTGTATATAGAATTAAATATACTGGTGCAGTTTTTAAATTGATTTACGCCTTTCTCTTTATAAATCAGTGTTACTTTAGCTTTTATTTAGCCGTTTAGTATTGTTTGTTGCAGCACATGTTAAGCAGATGTAAAAATTAATATTTTATTAACTCCACATGTGTTCCTTTTATTAGTTAGTGATCTGTTATTATATTACAGTTGCTTGTAATGGGGTATAATTGGATCCTTTACTATAGGTTTTATATATACTTTTATATTTAGTTCGTTCTTCACCATAGACGTTCCATTTCCAATGCTAAATTATTATACTATCAAACCCTGGCCTCATCTACTTTGCCGTTGTGCACTTTTTTGATTTGTCGATAGAAATGTTACTTTACAATTGGCTCAGCTTTGTATTAATTTTAGTCACGTACACACAAAAAAAAATATTTATAGAAAATTACATGGACTATGGTAACATACCAACGCTGATAATGTGCAATGAATTAATTTGTTTGATCACTGAGGCATAGAAAATACACATCCAAGTATTAATTTTATATTTAAAATGAAATATAATTTAGTTTATATCACAAACTTTATAATTCTTCTTTTAAATAAACTTCAACTTCAAAATTCTGCTTAAACATCTTTGGTTAGTAATTTTCTAGTTAAACTACCAACTAAATCTTTGGCACTAATTTTGCAAAAAAAATTACTAGATTTTTTTACAAAACGGTGGCTTTGCTGTCATCTGTTATATAAATTTTGTAACTTTTAGATCACTTTTAAAAAATCTGGTGAACATCACACGACTTTCCTTATCCTATTATTTAGGTAATTCTGGCAAAAAATTCTGGACTTCAATTTTTTTTCGAGTTCCTATTTTACCAACTTTTACTTTAAATTCATGTTTATCTCGTGATAACAAATCATTTTTATTCTCATGAATTTTTTGTATCTTCAACCGTTTAGATTCGCGACTGCTTTGCGATCGATTTTGCGACCTTGTGACCAAACGGCTATACCGATTTTTACCAAAAATTTCTCACTGCGTCCCCTGCCTACAAGTAACGTGCATACCAAATTTCTCTCTGGCTCTTACGGTTCTCGAGATATCCTGTTTAACAACAGACCGACAGACACACACACACACACGTACGCACACACGCACGCACACACACACACGCGCGCGTACACACACACACACACACAAACCAATGGCCCAAACCAACTTTTTTTGTGTCCTGAGGCTATAATTCGTCCTGAAATGTGAAAAACTGGGTAGGTCAAATTTCCGCCGATTACATTACTTTCCTTATTATAGGATACGGAAAGTAAAAAGGCAGATTATTTTTACTTACATATCTAGTAAGTGATGTAGGTGTAGGTTTTATTTTATGAAATGTATTTAGTAGACTACTGCTAAAGATAATCTCGAATACAACCTAAAATATAATTAGCTTTCACTTTCAGTTTATTATATATCATAAATAGCTCCTAAAGGAGCAAAGGACGCCTTTTAAGGCGTTTCAGTAGCAGTAGTAGACATGTGTGTGTTGAGGCTCCCAGTCTCATGCACTGTCATGGGTCCGTCCAGTCTTCCCAATTTTATTGGTTAATATCTTCCATTCTTTCCTATTTCCTGCAATTCCTTTTGCTTCTTTCCAGGTTAGGTGGACTTGTTTTAATTCTTCTATAATTGTTCTTTTCCATGTGTTATTTGGTCTACCTCTTTTCCTTTTTTAGTGTAGTCTAGCGCTTGATTTGTTATACTCTTTGTTGATTTTTTGAATGTGTGACCAATCCATCTCCATTTCCGTTTCCGTGTTGTCTCTTCTACTTTTTCTTCTTCTGTTCTTCTCCATAATTCTTCATTACTAACTGTTTCAGGACAGAAAATACCACATATGATTCGGAGATACCTATTTATAAATGTTTGTAATTTCTGTCACTGCTTTTTACTATATTTCCAGGTTTCTGCCATAGAGTAGTGTACTTTTAACGTTACTGCGGAAGAGTCTAAGTTTTGATTTCCTGCTAATATTTGTAGACGCCCAAATTTTGTGTTTTAAAGGCATTCTGAGCTAATCTTATACGTTTGTTTATATCTTTCTCTGTACCGCCTTTTGTACTTACTATACTGCCTAAATAATTGAACTCTTAGACTTCTTCGATATCATTTCCCTCTATTTGGATTTTGGTTTCTTTTGTTTTGTCTGTACTTAGTAGTTTCGTTTTCTTCGTGTTTATTTGTAGACCTACTCTTCTTGCATTGTTGTCTAACCGGGATATTTTCTCTTGCATGTGTTTTGCGTTAGTTGTTATTAAGCAGATGTCGTCAGCAAATTCTAAATCTTCCAATTTGTTGAACACATTCCAATTAATACCAGTTTTTTGTCCTCTGTCCTTCTCATTACCCAGTCTGTCACTATTAGGAACAGTATGCTTGTCTCACCCCTCTTTGAATTTCAATTTTTTGTGTTAATTGTTCTTCATGTTCTACACAGGTTGTAGAATTATCATAGAATAATCTTATTATCTCGATATATTTATTTGATATGCCATATTGTTTTAATATCTTCCACATTGTTACTCTGTCTATTGAGTCGAAAGCTCTTTGAAAATCTACAAAGGTGATGAGGATTTCCTCATCCATTTGTGCAGTTTGTTCTATTATCCTCAATGTGCTTATATACACAAGCCCTGTTAGCTATAAATCCTGCCTTGTTTTTTCGGAGTTTTTCATTGATAGGACTTTTTAGTCTTTCTAATAGTATCCTGGTCATTATTTTACTAGCCCCACAAAGTAAGGTAATTGGTCTCCAGTTTTCACAGATTGTGCGGTTTCCTTTTTTGAATATTTTTATTATTATTCCTTGTGACCATTCTTTTCGGATTTCGCCTTGTGTCCAAATCTTATTAAGTAGTATGTATAATATCTCTATTGAATAATCTGGGTGTACCTTCATCAATTTTGCTTGCAAACCATCGATCCCTGCTGATTTATTATTTTTTAGGTGTCTCAGTGCATCTTTTATTTCTTCTTTGGAAATTTCTTCTACCGAAATATTTAATGTTTCTTCAGGATCTCCAATTTCATCTACTTCTTCATACTGGATTGTACTTTGTTTATACATTTTGAAGAAATATTCCAATCAACGATTTTTGATTTCTTCTTGACTAGAGAGTATTTCGCCGTTTTCGCTTCTTACTTTTGCTATACATATGCAGTTTGATCCTTTCAGATTTTTCACTACCTTGTATAGAGTTCTTGAATCATGTATTTATGCTGCTTATTCCTCTAGTTCTGTCATTTGATTTATGTAGTTCCTTTTGTCTTGTCTTGCACTTTTCTTAACTTCTTTATTATCTCTAGCGTAGTCTTCTTGCCAGGCCTTTTTTTGGTCTCGGTTCTGCTCCGCTAGGTACTTTGCTTTTATTTGTCTTCTTCCTCTCTATTTTCTTTTTTTTTTCGTCTGATATGCAAGGTTTATCATTTTTCTCTTATAGCCTATTAATTCTACTGCAGTTTCAAATAGTGTGTTTTTGTATGTTTCCCATATCATTTCAATATTTTGTGCTGACATATCTCCTACATCATTGGCTTTCCTTCCTAGTATTTCTATATTTCTCTGTTATCTCTGAGTTTTTCAATTCTTTTATGTTCAGTTTTCTTTTCTTGAGGGTTGGTTGATAATTGGCTTTTATACTTATTCTAATTTTTGCTCATACTAATGAGTGGTTTGAGGCGCAGTCTGCTCCTCTCATTACTTTCACATCTTGTAGGGAGTTCTTCCATTTTTTTTCGATAAGAATATGATCAATTTAATTTTGGGTTACTCCGTCCGGCGCTGTCCATGTTGTTTTATGACAGTCTTTATGTTAAAATAGCATTCCTCCTATCATAAAGTTATTTAAGGAGCAAAATTCTATTAATCTTGTGCCATTATCATTTTCATCCCCGATTCCGTTGTTCCCTAACATGTTTTCCCTCCCTTTATAGTCGCTCTCTACTTTTGCATTCATATCTCTCATTATAATTTTTATGTCTCTCCTATATTTTGCTTGTAATGTTGCATGAGTGTGTATAATTGGTCGTAGAATTCTTTTTTGACATCCTCCTCTTGCTAATTTGTTGGGCGTATACATTAATAATGGTAATATTTCTAAATTTTGCCTTAAACATTGCCCATAAAATTCTCTCTAATATTCCCTCCCATTCTATTAAAGCCCTTGTTGATTTTTTATTTAGCATTATTGCTACTCCTCTTTCCTTACTAGCTTGTTCATTTTCATGCCCCGAGTAGAGTAAGGTAGTGTCTCCTTGAAGCAGTATTTGTCCTATTCCATTCCATCTTGATTCACTTACTCCTAGTATACAGATATTGTATTTGTTCATTTCATTTGATATTTGGTAAGCTTTACTTATTTCCGCCATTATTCTTACATTCCAGCATCCTATGAAAACATTACTTCTTGTATCTGTCAATACTTCTATATTTTTCCTGTTCTTTTTTCTTTTCTTTTTCTTATTTTTAAATTTAGCTAAGTTAATATTATGTGTTATTATAGTATTTTTTGTTTTTTTATTTATTATTTTTTCTGTATGTATATTTCTCCTATTCGCATTACCATTCTTTTATTCTTATTATTTTTACTATTATTTTTATTATTTTTATTCATGTCCTTATTCATATCCTGTTCCACTGCCTGCGTCTTTGTATTTAGTTGTTTTCTGGTTAGTTTTCGTCTAAGTTTTTTGGCATTGTATCTGCGTCTCTTCCTGTTCTGGTTATTTTACGTAATCTTTCTTGTAGGTCTTCATCAGGGGATCTCTCGCTAAAGGTTCTTCCTCCTGTCTTTTCTTTTGGTGTTTCTTCTTTTTTCTTTCTGGTTCAGGTTTTTTCCCCATTGCATTCAATTGTTCCAATGTAGTAGTCTTCTCCATTGATTGTTAACTTGTATCTTAAAAGGACATGGTAGCCTTGCTCCCTTATTTTATTTCTGTGTTTGATCAGTTGTTTTCTAATTTGCTGCGTTTCTTTGGAGTAGTCCTCCTCTATGTATACGTTTTTTCCTTTTAAGTTTTTAGTTTCTTTAAGGACTTCCATTTTCTTTGGTCATTTTTCAAATTCTACTTGTATGGGTCTGGTTTTTCTTGTTCGGTATTTACCCAATCTTCTAGTTTCTATTATCTCTTCTTGCATTTTTATTTTTATTCCCATATCTCTAAAGGTCACTCTTATTTTTTCATATAATTGTAAATTACTATCTTCTTCTTGGTCTTCTAGTCCGTGTATTATTATGTTCCTTTTCTTGTTTCCCTATTTATTTCTTCTAATCTCTTCCCATGTTGTTTATTTTTTGTTTTAGGTATCTATTTTCTTCTTGGAGTCGCTCATTTTCGGTTTTAATTGCTTGCCCATCTAGTTTTCTTTCCGTACGTAAATCTCTTTCCTCCATTCTGTCTAGTTTCGCATTTATTTCCTTGAACAATTCCTCCATTTTGTTAATCTCTTTAAGTTCCTCTTCCAGTCTAAAATTTCCTAAGGCCGGCTCTGTTTCTTATTTACCTATTTGTACAATGTTTACAGCGTATTGATAAATATTCCACGCCGGCGTTGTAGGTAAATGCCGCACTATCGGCTGACCCCGAATGGACTTCTCGGAAGGTCACGTCGATCTCGGCATCTAATTTTACTTGAATTATTTAATAAATAATAGATCCTAACTTAGTTTGATCTTCTTCTATTACTATTGGCACTTTATTTCACTTCATATTTCACTATGTAAATTAATTTGCTCTCTTAAACTCTGTAATATGCAAAATTTGAGGCACGAAAACACACTCGGTACTTTATGCTCTCACTCCAGCAGAATAGTCAGTTTACTACTTATTCAATAATTTTGCAAACCATTATATTTTAAGGAAAATCAGCTAAAATTAAAAATAAAATTGAGACTGGCGACGCTATCATACATATTTGAGCACTTAAGATTTTATTCTCTCACGAGCGTTGTGTATATAATTTCAAATGCCGGTAATATGTAAAATTTTACGAAAAGATTTTGAAAGACAAATAACTTTTGTAACATTTATTGGTTTCAAAAAGCATATGCAAAATTTCTAAAAGACAGATTTATGTAAGCTGCTAAATATGCATTGCATAGTCTATTCGTAGTATCCATGTTGAACAAATAGATCTAAATGAATTGATTTAAATTTGAAGTGACCTATAGTGGAGAAATAGTTTTGTTATTTACACTTGAATAGCCATTTTATTAGAAAAAGTAGGTACAGTTATATTTTTGAGAATAATGCGGCGTGACCTACGTCCTTGATTTACACGAAGAGATCCGTGCCTAGTAAACAAAGACGGTACATTGGAACGGAAAGTAAACTAAGACGGCTGACATAACATTCAGCGTAGCGCGCTCCGAGCGCTTAATTTAAACAAGGTGCGTGTGTTCGTGCACAAACGTCGGAGCCCCTTTTGTTCCTCCGAGCGGCTGCAGCTGTCATCACGCCTCTGCATTGCCGTACGCAAAAAGCGTGTCTGCGACGGCCATTTGATTTGCTTCCGCCGAGCGAAGGTTCGCGGAGGTAAGCGCGACATAAGCATAAGCCGTATACGTATAATGCACGTAAACCTTATGTAAACATTTGAAAGTATCGGCAGCAATATTCTTCCAGGAATGTTGCATAATTATGTTGCCTTTGTAACTGTTATCTCTTTTATGGTGTAAGAACAGATGCATATAACTAAGTCGAACACTTTAAAGAATTTATTAAAATAAATTTTATTTCGAAATTACAAAGTGCCGATATTTTACATTTAATGTTAATACTAAAGGCAGTTGTTACTTACTGACTACTATTCTAAATGTTGGCTGCATTTATGCATAAATTGTCAGCAAACCGGAATCCCACGGTAATGCTTAGATCGTTGATAAGCTATGATTACTTAGAACCAAATACAAAAAGTGCTTATACAAGATAAACGCTGCAAGCTTCTAAATGCTGATGTAACTTCTCACGGCAATCCTTAGAATTATTTAACTATGCTGATTTAACTTCCCACGACAATAGCTGATTTACCTATATTTACTAACTTAATGAATAGTGCTCTATTCTTTGTATAAACAAAGCTAAAATGTCGACAATACTAAAGTTAGATTATGCAATTTCAGAATCAAGGAAAATATTATGTTACTGTTGCCAACCTTAATATAAGGAAAAATAAACTGTCTGCTTACGTATAAACAAAAACATAACAATTACGGAAGTGCATTATAAATGAGCACATAACTTTTGCATTGGTTCAGCTTTATGGGCAACTTATGCTTACGTATTATGAATGGAGCGCGAAGTTAATTTGTTCCACGTCTCCGATCCAGGAAAATAAAACGATCCAATTAAAAATTTATACATTTCTACCTCGCAAAAATTGGAGGACAGGCGGATGAAAAATTGTCAGCCTAGGACACCAAAAATACCTTTTGGCGGGTAACCCCTTGTTTAATATATACTTTATCAATCTACCGATAAAAGTTCTAGATATAAACCTTAATATATGCAAAAAACTAAGTATTTATAATAATTTATACAGCTCTAATACATATAAATAAGCGTTCTGCAAAATAATTTCAAAAAGTTTAGAAATGAAGAATTTAGATTGCTGCTTTATACTATTATATTTATACTGTTTGTATCTCCATATAACACAAAAAAATGTTTTAATTCAGCGCTAAAAATCATAATAATCGGTTTACATATTTAACCTTGAGTTAAGTCTATGATCCACAGCCATAATTAGATTACGATTTTTTGGACAGTAGCAATGTTTAAAGTTTTAGTACATATTTGATCTGTTGAATAGCTATTATTATACATTCTTCAACATTATCGATCAGTTATGCGAGTGTAATGTATAACGTGTGATCTGAAAGTAACGAAACTTTTTTTTTGTCCATGTGGAATCTTGGGTCTGATGGTTAGCGGTAGATATCAGCTAAACGGTCCGATCCAGATTATTTGCATTTGAACCTTTATAATGCATGGGTCGCTTGCAACGTGGACAATATTGCGGATCAAAATACAGCGTACTGTCAATCAATGACAAAGTTCACAACCGAGGTGCTTACAGAGAGGACGCTTTATCGAAGAGTCAAGTGTTTGGGTGGCACAAAGCGTTCAAAAACGAAAGAGAATAAGTACATCAAAGATTTGCAAGTGCAGGATCTCTATCAACGTCTGACGCTTCGAACACTGCGGCCAAGGAAAAAATAGTTTCAGATACTGACCGGCATCCGAGTATTATATTAGTAGGTAAAATGAGATTTCCAAAGTTTATTATGCATTAAATCGTTACAATGGAATTGCGAATGCGGAAAGTTCGTGCCAAATTGGACTCACGAAAAGAAGAAAAACCTTATGGGGACTTTTCGTGAGCCTTAGTATCGTATGAAAAAGCTTAACTTTCTTAGAACTAAATAGCAATAAAATGTGAATTTTTGGTGTAATCCCGAGACTAAAAGGCAGCTTTAAGCGGTACCCTACTGGGTCCCCTTAATATTTTTTGCTCTAAAGGGGTGGTTTATAAAATAGTACTTAGCACCCGAACAGATGGTCAAGAATGCGCGGGTGTACAGAAATCTGCAACACTTGGGTGGTTCATCACGATAATGCACCGAGCCATGCATTGCTGCTTGTGAAAGATTCTTGGCTAAACAAGCCATGATAACACTCCTTCAATCTTCTTACTGTCTGGGTCTGGCTTCGAAATACACTACTTTGGGACTGTTAAAAATACTCAGGCTGCTGTCACGAGTGCCATGAATGATATTTCAGTTTAATACTTTAAAATAAGCTACGAAATTTAGTAGAACCTTTAAAAATGCTATATTGATGCCCAAGAATATTATTTTGAAGAATGTGAAGTGTACACAAACATACTTTGAGTTAAACAAATTTTCTGTAGCCCATCTAATTACTTTCCCGGCGTACCTTATGTTTAGAAACATAAAATGCATTTAATGTCTAAATGATTTCGTTTACGCTACTTATAGCGTTCGTAAAAGGCCAAAATTCAGTGATTTTTAGTTGACTAGAGAAAGGTTCAGCCATCATTAACACCCCAGCATTTATTAGTCTTGGACTAAATTTTAAACTTTTCAGTATTGGTTAAATGATAAGTTAGTCACTAATAGATTTTGATGTCGTAGAGTGCTGTAATAGGCTTTATTAATTTGTTTGATTACTTCAGTCACGGAAGTTATGTAGAAAGCAATGTGGGGAGTGTTATGTCGAAGATATAATGGAGCATTTACTAGGTGGTGTAAGGTTTTTCATTGAAATCCTTGAGGAATTTTTGTATGTGATGGTTTCGCACACCTCTAGGTTAAATTCCGTAATACTATGTTTAGGGTGGCTCAATGATAGATAGCTAGATGAGATTTTTATTTTAAATTCTGGTTCCTAATCTCCTGACGATGAAGCCACCGATAAAAGGTATAATCAAAGAAAAAAGAAGTTCAGAATTAACTATGACCCCTTAAAGGTAATTTTGTGTTTAATGTTTGTGCACTTTAGTTAGAATTCAAAAAAGTTACCACTTTTCCCTAGATTTTATGTACAATATCAATAAAAAATCTTCATTGTTCTGGCGGACTATGTTAAGCAGCCCCCGGCTGAAATTATTTGTCAGTTGAAGAAGAAGTTTGGTATTTTAATTTACTAAATAAATACTTCAATAATGTTTTATGTCTTTAGAATATCATCTAACGCACTCATTCGGCTGGTCAGAACCACGGAATTTTGAATTTTGCAATTTTAACCTTTGAAGCGCGGAAAAAGAACTGCGCTGTATAAGAAAAACTTTTACTGCTGAATTTGTGGTTGCGTCAGGAACAACAATTTAAAATAGGAACCTCATCTAGCGTACCCATTGGGCCACCCTGTAGGTTTCAATATTACTCTGTAAAGTAGTATTTTATTTGAAATTAAAAGCAGAAATGCCTTTCAATTAGGCAATAAACTTGTTTAAGTTTTATTTGAGGTATTTTGACATTTACAGATTAATTTATAGTACAATTTATAATATTTGAGTCGAATGCGGACTTGTTGCTAATAATTTTTAATCTCTACTTGTTGATCCAGTCTCCCAGTAAATTAAAGTGGTTTTGTAAGTATGGTGCAACAGTAGTGTTTTCAGAGGTTGGGATGTCGGATGTTATAAAGTAAATAAAGAATTTATCCGAAGACTCTGCAGTATACTAGCAGATATCTGTCGATAGCTTGAAATTAAATCATTTATTTTAACTTAAAATATGCGTCTGCTTAGGTAGAACTTGAGCCCATGATAATATTGGACAAATATCAATGCATCTTTAAAAATGTGCACCGCTGTGTCTTTATCTTGTGACATAAAATGCGAATGCGGCTTTAACGGTTCGTAAATTTCGCACTTAAGAAGGCAATATAACAGCGTTGCACTTTTCACCCAGTTGTTTTATATTATTATTCTTTTTAGATTTTATTAAAAAGTGCATTACAAATTGATAATTTTTAAATGGACGAACCGTATTAAAAATTTTATTAAAAAGTTTTATCTTCACATCTTCAAGATACTTATAAACACACATGCGGAATGTTAAACTGGATATTTAAGCAAATAAAATTTGCTCTATATCATCAACTAATCCAATTAATTTCAAGATATAGTTATTTTGTTTAAAAATATGTTTAATAACAATCCCCACTTTGTGTATATTTATTTAAAAACCAATAAAAATCTTTAGTCATGCAAATACCAAAATACGGCTAACCAAATCTGACTCGCTAGAGCAAAATGTTTACACCAATTTGTAAATAAAAACGATGGTCTGCATTTTTAACGGTGTGATTCTAACATATGATTAATTCCTAAAGCAAAAAACTAAAATTACTACAATAAGCCTGATTACATGGGTAATTTTTTATACTGCCGACTGCTGATGTACATCTTTTATCTATAATTTTTATGAATATTTTTAATGCAGCTTGTGATAAATTTAAACCTTTATAATTTTCACATTTACTGGTGTTTATTTTTTATGTAATGGTACTGATATTTTTTTTTTATTCTTTGGGATCCTTCATCATTCTACGCGTTATTACATATTTCTTTTATTTATTCTCTTACTTCCTCTCCATATAAACCTATTAATTATAAACTTATTTTATGTTTTCCAGTGGCTTTTAAAATTTCTAAACCATTAATAATTTCTATTTCTTTATTTATACTAGTGCTCATATTTTCTCTATTGCTGGCCTAATGTACATTTTTCTGTTTCTCGAGTTCTTTGATGTGTTCTGTTTAGTAGTTTGTCGTGTTCTAAAAAATTATAATGTTTTCTCCGTGTTTCGGTTACTTCCTTTTTACTCGTTATTAATTTATTGTTTTCTTTAATATTTCTTATTTAAAGTATTTTCTTCTTGTACAAAATAACTTTTTGTTTTTCTTTAGCTTTATTTTACTTCTATTCCAGCACTATTCCCATACTATTATTTAGACCTTTCTCTTAGAGCATCATTACCTTAATTTCTTCATTTGTCTTTTGCTTTTCTTGTCGTGTATTTTTTTCCATTCTTTTTTTCTTAAAGTATCTTTGCTTTTTCCACAATTTTGTTGTTTTGAAACGTATTTTTATTTTTCTTATGCTACTTTCTTTTGTAATAGTTTTTAATATTGTCTTTTTAAGTTTCTTGTTTTATGTTTACAGCTTACCCGAGCTTCTTGTGTTTTAGTTTCTCTATTATTAGTTAACTATATCCCTTCTGATTTTCTACGTTACTTATTTCTTTAAATTTAGCCCTTCAATCGTTTTTCTTATTTCTTTTTTAGTTGCTCAAAAATAATTTTTTCTCTCAAAAATTTATGGTTTTTATCTAACTCTTCTCCTTTATGTGCTCTTATGTCTTTTACCTTAGATCTGATATTTCTTCGGAAAGCTATTATGTTTTTAATATTGCTTACCCTTTCGCATGTATACTAGTGTATGTTTTTATGTGCAAATATTGAATGTTATATCATCAACTGATTTTATATGCTAAATTGTTTCATTTTCTTTTGTTATTATTTAGTGTTCTCTCCACCATACCTTTGAATCAAGCTATATTGTTTCTTATTACTTGTTGTACACCACTCTTCTATTATCACGTCTTCTAAATTTTCTCTGAATACTTCCGGTGTTACTAGAGAGTTCTTCGTACATCTTTCTTGATCTTCGCAGGCGTCTGTAGTTGGTGCATGCTATTTCAGCATCTAGTTCCATTGTTATTATTTTTAGATTCTTCTGCTTCATATTCTATAGCAGTTATTTCTATTGTTTATTTGTTATTATTTCTACTTTCTCCTCTGTTCTGCTATTATTTCTATTCCCGAATATTTCAGTGAACATTCGATAGGTAACAGTTTTTTTATCTTAACCATTTCTTTAGTGTTGTTTATTGCTATTACCTGCAATTGCTGTCGGCCCTGATGAAACACCAATTGAACTAATAAAACTGATAGAAGAAGAGACAATAGATGTGCTACTTGAGCTATTTAACTTAATCTACCAAACAGGCATGATACCAAAAGACTGGCTAACCTCAACTTTTGTAGTACTCCCCAAGAAGAAGAACGCAAACAAGTGCTCAGAATACAGGACTATAGCATTAATGAGCCACACCTTAAAAGTATTTCTGAGAGTAATACACAACAGAATATCCAGAAAACTTGATTATGATATCAGTAACACACAGTTTGGCTTCAGAAACGCTATGGGAACTAGAGAGGCGCTGTTCGGTGTTAATGTGTTAATGCAGCGATGCTTGGACATGAACTATGAGATCTATGTCTGTTTCGTGGACTTCGAAAAGGCATTTGACAAAGTCCAACATGAAAAACTAATAGAGATTTTAAAATCAAAATATGTGGATGAAAATGACATCAAGATCATATGTAATCTATACTGGGGCCAAACAGCAAGGATTAGAATTGACAATGAAACATCAGAGGAGATTGAAATTCTCCGGGGAGTAAGACAAGGCTGTGTGATGTCGCCTTTATTATTTAACGTATATAGTGAGGCCATCTTTCAGGAAACCCTAGAAGAACGCAAGGAAGGGGTAATAATCAATGGCGAAATCGTCAATAATATAAGATTCGCAGACGATACCGTTATAATAACAAACAACATAGATGATTTACAAGATCTAATACAAAAATTGAACAACACATGCAAGGAGTACGGATTAAATATGAATCTGAGCAAGACTAAATTTATGGTAGTAACTAGAACAGCAAATGCTAATGCAAATATTACCATAAATAACACAATAATAGAAAAGGTAGACACATATAAATACTTAGGAACATGGGTAACTAACGATGCAAATCACTCAAAAGAAATAAAGACAAGGATAGAAATAGCCAGAAATACTTTTGTAAAGCTCAAAGGTTTCCTTTGTAATAGAGACCTCAACTTATATCTTAGAACAAGAATATTACGCTGCTACGTCTTCTCAACCCTATTATATGGAGCCGAGGCTTGGACCGTAAGACAGAACGAAGTCAAGAAAATAGAAGCCTTCGAGAGATGGTGTTATAGAAGAATGCTTCGCATTTCATGGGTGGACCATATCACAAATGCCATAGTCCTACAAAGAATGGGCAAAGAAGAAGAAGTAATAAAAACAATAAAACGGAGGAAGCTAGAATACTTGGGACACATAATGAGGGGCGAGAGGTACGAGGTGCTAAGGCTGATAATGGAGGGCAAAATACAAGGGAAGAGAAACATAGGGAGACGGAAAATGTCCTGGCTTCGAAATCTTAGAGAATGGTTCAGGATAACATCGGCAAAACTTTTCAGAATTGCTGTAAACAAAGTGAAGATAGCAATGATGATCTCCAACCTCCGTTAGAAAACGGAACATCAAGAAGAAGAATTGCTATTACTTTCATATCATATCTTATTATATTGTTTACCGTTTTTTGTTTTTTGTTGTTAGTGTTTTTGTATTCCATGTTACTCTCTTTACAACCTTATTATTATCTATTTCTTATTTAACCTTTTATACTAGAGTTTTAATACCTCTCTCTCTCTCACTCTATCTATTTTTGAGTCTTTCTTAACTTTGCTTGAATTTTTTTCTACCGTTAAATCGTTTTCAATGTATGTGCTTTTTAGTTCTTTCTTTTTAGTTGTTTTATTTTTATTTGTTGTATTTGTATTTCTATTTTTCGTATCTTCTTTTTATTGTGCAATTACTCCTTACTTTCACTTTAATTTTCAGTTGCTCTTTGGCCTCTTTGCTGCTATTGTATTGTTGCATTTTCTCTTAATTTCTAGTATAAATACTTTTGATTTTAGTTTTCTTGTTTTGGGATGTTTGATTCCTGCTTTTAAGTACATTTTTTTTACATTTTGTATTTTTTTTAGTTACATTCTTACTGGCTTCAAATACTTCTCATATTTACTTCCTCTCTTTATGTCTTTCTAACTTCTTTTTGTCTTTCTCATAATTTATTATTTTTTGTTTTTACTACTTTTTTTGTATTTTACTTTTTGCTAAACCACTGGTAAAATGGTAGATTAAATACCTAATTTTAGAATTCGTTGTTAATTCTGAACTTGTATTTCGAAACCGTGGGACGTGTGTTTGCCCGCTTTGTGATATTGGTGCTATTTAAAGAAGACACTGGTCCGGCTGCGTACAACATCTCCAAACAATTCAACAAAAACCACAACCGGAAGTCCTCCAATGCCGGAAAAATGTCGTTTCTGGCTTCGCAGAACAGAAAAACCGCATATAAGGTGGAATTCCCCGGTATGCTTTATTTACTGGTTTATCTCAAGGCGCAGTTTTAACGCTCGTACTGTACATATGGGATTAGTGAGCTCAGTGCTATCGCGATCCCGAGCGAATTATCTGTAAACACATTTCATATTTAACATTAAACTTGATTTATTTTTAACGTTTACCTATTTAAACTAATACTTAAGAATCTCAAGAATAAAACCAGTCTCCACCTACGGGGATGTCACAGTATCAAATACCAAAACAAATAGCGATCATCTCTCACCACCAATCACCAATCTACAGAATAAATACCTATGGAATTATGGAACACTTATAGAACAAAATAAATATTATCTGCTAGAACATATCGATCCCGTCACCGTGGGAGCTTAAAACGCAATCAGCAATACTCCTCCAGGACCTTTTGAAGAAAGTACCAAAGTTAAATTTGCGTTAATATTTCTTCATAAACCAATCAATTACAAACAGATAATTGATGACCTCAGTAATGTTGTTATAGATAAATTTATTACTGCCCTCAGCGAAACATTTCCTCGCAAGGTACGTGCTACAAAACAAAGTAGTCGGATTAGCAGTTAGCGCACCTTAGTATACGTTACTAATAAACAACTACATTATGAACTTGTCATGTCAATCATTTCCGAACACGTTAAGAAATTGACCAAGAAGTTCCGATTAAACCTTATTACTAGTGCGGTGCAACTTTTTATGAACTAGGTCGAAGAGAAATCCACGCGAGGTTAAAACGAAAACTGCTCCAAGACATTTATTTAACCGAAAATATTAGTGACGAGGACTGTTCGTGACTAAAAAGTGGTAATATTAAGTAAACAATGGACATTTTAAATTAAGTCTTATTTACCTTTCTTTTAGTCCGTTACTGATGTCTTAATTATGATCTCTACCATGTGCAACAATTGTTCAATTAGTAAAGCTTATAAAAAAGAAGAATCTGTCGTTTTGTCAGTTATTTTCCTTATCTTTGAAGATAACTTTATTTATTCTCCTTCATCTAAATTTAACTATACTTGCGATTACACAGTAATAAACTGTCATAAACGTTTTCGAATAAATTTCCACTATTCCACTGCGTCAGCTCAACTTAGTATTAAGATTTGCAAAGAACTGCTATAAAGTCCTGAGGACAACTGTTTTTCAGAAAAATTTTAGTTAATGATAAAAAATTAATTATCCAAAATTTACTATAATAAAAGGCACTTCTTCGGGGGTCAAGATAGTTTCGAACAAAACTTCCATTTGATGGAATTCTGAATGATTGCTACATTTTGAGCTGGTTGTCAAGTGTCGATGGATACAGGAATGTATATTTATAGAATTCTGTGTACTCATTACCATAACTTAATCAACAATATCTGAAACTTGATGCAACAAGATAATAGTCCAATGCACAGACTTCATTTTGTGGAGGAAATAATTTAGAAGATGCAAAAAGTGTTTTTTTCTACAACCATTTGAGATGTTCTTCATCTGATTATGACTTATTTTTCTGAACATCGGCATTTACGTTATTGCGAGTAACGCATTCTAATAATCTTGAAACAACATTAAATCTATGATGAAAATTTTTTTTGCTAAACTCACCATAGTGGTGTATACATCATTAGCTAAAAAACATATAAATGTTATTAATAATGAACCATATTTCGAAATATAAATGTATTCTACTTTTTGATTTCTAATTTTTTTTTAATTAGTGTGCTATGCTAAAATACTTATGTTGTTTTAAAACATTAGAGATTTCTGTTGTACACCTAAATTAAAATAATCTATACTTGTAGATTATGTGTCTAAAATCTATTAGAAAAATGTAATGCAATTAATAACACAAGTTTTAGTGTCTTTTTATTGTTAGTTTTGTTTGATCTCAATACGCATACTGCGTTTATTCACTTCGTTTCGGTTAATTTATACAAGTTCATATCCATATTATTAGAGGAAAAAAATTGTTTGCATTATTACACGGGATGACCCTAAAAGTATTAAACCTATTTAAAAAACATTTTACTGGCAAATAACTGGAGATTAACTTGCAAATTAAGGGCTCATATAAAAAATCCAAGTTTAGTAAGTAAAATAGTAACGTTTAAAATAAATTTAAGTCAACAGAATAGAATATATTTAGGCTAATTATGTAACAAATCAATATTTTGATTATAGGTAAATATATTGGAATGTGACAATAATACAATTATTTTATCTAAAGTAAGTATATTTTTTTGTTAATAAAAATTTTATTTAGAACTTGTAATCTCTTCTTATATTATTTTTTGCACTAAACTTCAGATATGGTTTCTGTGAAATACGACATTAATTAACGGATTGATGTACGTAAAAAATTCAATAAAGACCAATAACCCTAAAAAGAATGTAATAGTGTGCAATATGTGGGAATTACTGTCCTTGGTATAAAGATGACATATATCTTTTTGTTTTATTAGTTTTTTTATAGCTTAATTCATTTCTGTAGGAAATAAATTATTGCGTGAAAAGTAAGATAATATTTTTTATTGTTTTGTATGTGTTTATATAAAATTTTCAAAATAACACATTGATTTGCTATGCACACTTTGCTCTTCGGAAAATCGAAATAACAAATCTAATTGCATTGTCTTTATTTGCTATTGGAAGCATTATGTTATTTGAAATAGTTTATTGTTTAATATAACAGAATACAACATTATCTTTATATGGTATCAGAAAGAGTACTCAACTGACGCTAGTTCTAGGGCCCAGATGTCTAATTAAAGAGGCCCTCATAATCTAACTAACGATGCTAGAAACTTTTATTCATAAATGCATCATAGCCTTGCTAAAACGTGCTCTACATTGCTGTATTTACATATTGTTTAATAACGATAGCCTGCAGAAAGTGAAGATAATGCGCAAAAGTGAAGCTACTTGCAAAGTATAAATGTCTATATTTATTTTTATTTTCTAATATCACCAGTTCGTCATTAAAAGAGTGTTGATTATGTAATTCTGCAGATGTGTTACAGATTTTGATGTTTATATATACAAATTTTTTGTTCTTATTACATCATCGTATTACAACATGGATTTCTAGCTGCCACCGGCAATAGTTTTGTAATGTTTCTGGTCTTGGTAGTGGTGAGTAAGACGTACAAATTTACTAATATTATTTATTTTACTCACAGATTAAGCAAATTTACAACACTATTTATGTACACAATAGGTAATATAAAACTACGCACTATTTATGTCAACACGCTTTCACACTTCTATTAGGTCTCTGTTGTCACTTGAATTCGGAATTTTTTATTTATGCCTATTCGGCGATATTCCAATGTCTCGAACCATTGAGAGGCGTCGTACTCGAACCTTCTGCTATAGTTCACCAAACACGTGCGCGTCAGTTGGGTCTCTAGAAGTGTCGGCCACTGAGCGCGATGGAATACAAATGTCTGGCAGCCGCGAGGAAGGGTTTTAAAAATTCGTTACATTGTACCTCTTTAAGAATGATTCCAATACCATTCTCTCTCCGTTTGAATAGGTTATAGAAATTTATGCAGTCTTGATTTGCATTAAGACGTCAGGTAACGTTAGGCAACAGTCTACGGTCTTCTGCGGACTTACCGGCTTCTGGCTTCTGGAACCACGGAACAACTCTTCTAGAATGTTTCTAACTATTATCCAGTCGATATTGCGAGGTTCCAAACATTTTCATTCAACAGATGACTGCGTGGCTTTGTTAGTGTTTTCCCCAATGCGCGATAAGTCCGTTTGTCCTGTGAAGATTCCTTAGTCACAAGGTAGTAGCTATTCCTCGCCCCGTGATGCATGCAAAACTTATTTCCGATTTCTGAGCGTTGTTTCCTTCTCCCACTGAACCAAATTTTGCTAAAATACACAGATGATTCCTCTTGACATCTTCAGATCATGCTTCGCACAATGCGCTAGTGCATATTTTACCAATACATGGAATAGATCTAATTGTAGTTCTCTGGTAATACCATAAGATACTAACTGAATTCCAATCACTGAACCTATAAAGTCTTTGAGCCCTGCCTTAGAGTTTAAAGATGTCAGAGCCCATACCTACGGTGTTCTATTTTCGACAACAGGAGCAGTCGATTAACTACACGATCGTAGGCTTACCACTGTAGGTAGTTTCCGATTTGGTACACGACATTGTTTATCTTCTTCAGCACCTCATCTTGTATCTGTATCTTAATCATTTTAGTTAGCTTTTTATAAATAGAAATTTTTAAATTGCTGCATGTTAATAGAATGTATTTACGAAATTAAAAATTTTAGTACATTTTAACGTTGCGATAAAACATTAATTTGTATTTTTAGTAAGCGTACATGTAGTATGGATTATCATAGAATTCGGAAAGTAAACTCTTTAATTAGAAAAGTATTTAAAAAAATAAGAAAAAATCAAAATTATTAATAATTGTTGTAAATGCGTACTTCTGTCATTTTACATACCATTGCCTTGTCGATTTCTTGCAGGTTCTTAGGGAAACACAACAACGTCATAATTTAATTTTGTGGTTCATCAAAAGACAGAGGTCCCCGGAATCCTTAGCAGGACCCGCTCTTTTAGTCTTGTTTCTGCTATCTAGTACATAGTTGTCAATCTGAACTCAATTACGAAATTTCCAAACACAATCTAAAAAAGAAATTTTTATGTGGTGTTTTTGGGGATGGGAGGAAGACCTCCATTAATCGGCGAAGCATACTTTTGACTTATTTACTAGATCAATCCAAATATTAGTGTGATTGTAAATTATTTGTAGCCTTTCTGAAACAATTTTATCAACAAGCAAAGTTTCCAATTTTTTCTTAGTATCCAGTCTGTTTGAAAACTAAAAATCTTTAATTTCTTCTTTTAATAATTAAAACGTTATCTGGCGTTCGTTTCTCTAAATTATAATCTGATTTTTTTGCGGAACAAAGCTGTTGATATAATTGTCAGTGATACTTCGATTGCTATTTGCGGCTAAATATATTTACCGAAAAATTGTTTTCCGTAAATTTCTAAATCTATATAGACCGTAATAGTTTAATTTTAACGCAAAAATACAAATTAAATCCTTATGAGGTCTTTTACCTCTGTCAGCACTAATAACATATATAATTGGTGTCTAAAGTCCCTTCGCTTTATAAAAGGCAACGTCAATCTACTAATAAAACGTATTATTAATACAGTTATTTTAAAAATTGATCAAAAAAATTTCCAGTAATTTTATAAGGAACATAATTATCATTTCCTTTTTCCACATTTTTCTAGGAGTAATCAAACATTTTACAAGAAATTGCAAGCATTTTTACTTATCAGTAGCCTGATTAGTCCCTGTGTGTTTCAGAATGATTTTCGATTTTATATAAAGCCTTCTTTAAGCTTCTAAGAATAATTTATGTTAACGCTGCGCTTCACATTAAATTTTAAAATTTTAGTAGCGTTTGATAATTTAACGCAGTTAAGTGACTCGATAAGCAAAACAGGAAATAAAACAAAGCGGAGCTGTGTAAACTGTATATTGGGCAAAACTAGAATTAACCACAAAGTAACAATTAAGTCAACAACAAAACTGAGGAAAAAAAACAATACAACTGTACTTGAATAACTGCAAATATGGTGGGCGGCAGGTCAGTTGTGCGCTCTCCGACGCAAGTAATGAGTAACATGGACGGCAGATATCGGCTTGCTCTTCGTTGGCGGCTTCAATCCTGGGGCACCACGGACGGGGCGGAACGTACAATAAGCAACGACAGCGTGCCACCACAGCGCAATAGAGCACCTGGGTCGGCTGGCCGGCGGCTTCAATCTTGAGGTACCACGAACGGGGCGGAAAGTACAATAGGAAGCGACAGCGTGCAAGCACAGCGCACTGGAGTACCTGGTCGGCTGGCTCTGCTCCGTCGCTCACGACGGCTCAAATCGGAATGTTCAATCCTGGGGACCACGGACGGGGCGGAATGTACAATAGGCAACGACAGCGTGCCAGCACAGCGCAATAAAGCACCTGGGTCTGGGCGGATCTTGGCACCACGGACGGACAATATCTGTCAGTATACAGCGAGTTGAAAAACTAGAGCACCTGGTCGGCTGACTCTGGTCGCTCACGATGATTCAACTCGGAATATTTTCGTTCAAATCATTTGTTGCGAGAGTCGTTGACGGACAGTAAAGGTTAGCAGTAGAGACGAACTTAATGCACCAAACAAATATCCTGTCAGTTATATCAGGTGAGTTTTGAAAAAACAAATTGTATTGAGTGATGAAGCTTATTTTTCTTCAAACATTTTTGCGAATCGTCAAATCTAGGTGCTGCTTACGAAAATCTAATGCATCCACAAAATTGCACTGTTTGGTGTGCTGGAGGAATTATTGTCCAGTACTTTAATAAGTACAAAGCTAACAATACTGTTATTTTCAATAATGTACGCTATCAGGCAATGCTAAACAACATTTTTTCAATAAAACCAACGATTTAAATTTGAATAACATGTGGTTTCAACAAGATGGGATCACATGCCACACATCATGTAGAATACTCACTTCAAATCAAATTTCCTGGTTGTGTTACCTTCCAGAGGGGTGATGTCGATTGGTCACCACAGTTTTTCGATCCAACCCCATTAGAATTTTTCATCTGGGACTATTTGTAGAAAAGATTTTATGTTAACAAATCTGACGCGGTTTAAGAGCTAAAAGAAAAAATCAGGCGTATAATTGCTGAAATAGAGCCACGTTTATGAGAAGCATTACGGAAAACTTCGCTAAAAGAATGAACTCATGTTAGCGGAATCGTGGAAGAAATTTGGCCAACATAATATGTTATACGTTTCTGACAAGTTTGTGCTTTAGACCAATAGAAATAAAATTTAGGTTTTAATATTTAGTTTTATTCAAAAAAAAAAACTTCACATATGTGCAATTTGGACCACTCTATAGCAATTATTATTATATTTTAATTTTACTACTAGTGTTTGTAATTGTCTAATTAATTTAATATATGTGAAAAAAATTGTAAGTAACCTTTCGCCAAAGGTTAGATGTTTCTACTTTATTTTTATGTAATCTATTAGTATCTGCTTATCTATGATTCTGACAACGTTGTTTATTGAGTTGTTACATTTGAAATTTATATTTAAATGTATTTTTTATTTCTTGCTAATGTAATGAGAGAGATGCGTTTTTAGTGTTATATTTATGTTCGAGCCTTGCAGGTCGGTACTGTTTTTTGAAAATATGTATACACTAATATCGCAGAATAAAATAGGCATAGAAATACTAAACTAAGTTTTATTAATATTAATAGAGTTCAAATAAAATTTACAATTGATGCTTAGTTAAACTTTTCTTAATTTCATACAATAGTTATGTTTTTACTTTGGACCATGGTATCGATTGAATTGTTTATTGTTTCTTGGGAGTTTTTTTGTTTATTTGTCAAGTTTGTTAATTTTTTGGTCAAGTTTTGTTCGATGATATGCTATAGTTTTTTAAATGAATGAATGTCTGGAAACTACCCCGACTATTGTAAAACTTAAATTTTTTACCTCACTTTTCCATGTGATAATTGTATGTACAAGATGGTAAGGTCAGTTATTCTCTATAAAATCAATAATTTTCGTAAAAACGATATTATGGAAAACATCCGTTACTTAAAATTTTAATGCATTTGGCGACATTTCCAATACCATACATAACAAAACATAACCTACTCCTGCACCAAATAGCTTCTGCATATTTTGTAATCTGGTACCATCTAATTGAGTGTACAAATTTCTTTATACCGGATTCGATCAGTATTATTAAATTACGAGTTTTGACAGTCATTAGACAAAACGACAGACAGCCTAGTCCTCCGGTCAAGGACGCATATTTGTTATTAAGTGGCGAAGCGAAGCGGAGTCATTTACTAATTTCATGTTGTCCGTCCGTCTGTCCGTCCGTCTGTTCGTCTGTTCGTCTGTCCATCCGTCCGTCCGTCCGAGCAATAACTCGAGAACGGCTGGGCATTTCCAAATTCTGTTTCCGCCAATCGACAGGTGACTAAAAAGACTTATTTGCTAGTGATTTTGAAACTGATTGGTCAGAGGTCAACTAGAGGGTTCTCAAATTTGGGAGACTGCTTCGCCACATCGCTATGCGTTGCAAGCTTTGCAGGTGTATTCAATTCTGCCAATTATTTTTTACAAAAGTGTTAGTAAATGTTTCTTTTCTTATACTTTTATGCAAATAACGAATTTATGCTTTTTCGTTACATCTGAAACAAGCCGGCCATTACTTCTCGGTAGCATCCAACACTTATCACTGCTTATTTTGTATGATTCTAAGACGCTTACAAGTCGGGTCTAGAAAGTGCTGATTATTTACCACTTCCCTAATTCACTGTCAACAATAATATTTTTAAACAGCCACATATTTCTTGTATATATGTATATATAATACTTAGGTCCAGCAAAAACGAGAACAGGATGAATGGTGTAGAAATACTAATGACAAAAAATCTCGAAAAGCTTAATTACGTAGCATCCGATTTCGAATAGAATTATTGTAGCAAAATTCGAAACCAAAGCTCGCAACGTAACATTAATCCAGTGCTACGCGCCAACCTATCCCTCTGAATACGAAGAGAAAGAGAGATGTCACAAGTCATTAAACGAAACTGTAAGACCATACAAGAAATGTAATATTTAATTACTAATGAGAGATCCCAATGTCAAAGCAGGCAAAGGCAATCGCGACCTAGATACAATAACGGGCACTTTAGGACTAAGGATCCGCAACGGAAATAGAGAATTACTAACAGAATTTTGCCTCACAAACGATCTAGTCATAGGCGAAACTATATTCTTGCAAAAAAAACATCCATAAGAGCACATCGGTGTCGCCGGATCAGAAAACATATAATCAAATCGAGCATATCACTATCAAAGGGAAATAAAGCACTCGCCCCTTAATGACCGCAGTAAACGAGGTGCGGATATGGCAAGCCATCACTATCTGCTAGTTGGCACTTTCAAAATTAAACTCCAAGTGGCGAACCTAGTTTAGCACCAATAAAAACATAATATAAGATGGGCTAAATACAAAGACACACTGCATTAAACAGCAACACAACTACTGCGAACTAAACAAGAAGTAAGAGAAGAATGAACTGCAGTCGAAACTTTGAATCTAATTAGCGAAATAAAGCAAATGAGGAACAGAATCCATTCTGTAGCCACGCCGAAAGAAAAACTAACTCTGGCAACTCAACTTCATCAAATAAATCGTGGAGTCAAAAGAATGACTTGTAGGGACAAAAGAACATGGACTGCAAAATTTGCACAGCAGGCACAGGAAGCCGCTGAAACGAAAAACATTAGGAAAGTCTGTAAAATCACCAGAAAATTAGAGAATAAAACAATTAACACTAACAAATCTCTAAGAAATAGTAATGACACACTGATAACATTAGAAAAAGATGAAATTAGAATTTGATAAAAACCATTTCTCCACCATACTGAGTAGAACACTAGAAAACACCAATGTTATAGGATCATAGGTGCCGACGTTACGAATAGACAATTAAAACAGCTCATATAAAACTTAAGGACGTAAAAGCCTGGGGACCTGATAAAATTTCTGCAAAACTATTAAAAATATACATGCCCGGAACAGCTGCCTTTCTCAAACCAATACTTTAAATAACGTGAAACAAAGAAACAATAACTTTTGACTGGAAAAATGGCGTAATAATTAAACTTGCAAAGCAAGAGATTCTCACACTATATATCAATTAGAGAAGTATTACATTATTAAATATGATCAATAAATAAATAGCACATATAATTAACAACAGACTGCCTGAGAAGATAGAACCTATACTCGGAGCAGAAGAATATTAATTTAGACCAAATAAGTCTTGCGTAGATCACATCATATCACTACGAATAACTAGTGAATAGTCTATTAAATGGAGATCTCTATTCTATTTAACATTTATAGACTTTAAACGAGTCTTGGGCTTATTGAATCACTCTGCATTGTGGAAAATCTAACTGGTGTGCCTCTTAAGCTAATAAACATGATAAAACAACTATACGATTCAGCAATTTGCAAAATTTTACATAGAGGTAGAAGTAGCAAAGACATATCTATTTTTTGGGTCCTCTTTCTACTCTTCTATTTAATATTATAATTGATTGGGTTATAACACTAATTTCAAATGCTTTGACGTAACTTAGACACTTAATAGGCAGCTTCAAGATTTAGATTATGCAGAACATAATTGCTTGTTATTTCACCATTATACCGCTATGCAAACCAAACCCAATAGATTTAAGAACTTGCAAAATTAGTAGGACTAGAAATAAATTCCAATAAAACCAAAACAATGCAGATTAACGCCAATAACCAACAACCATTGCATATGTACAATGAACCAGTCGAAAAGTAGAAATATTCTGCTACTTAAGAAGTACAATAACAACCGCCGGAGGTACAGAAGAAGACATAAACCAAAGTATCAATAAAGTCAGAATTGCATTCAACAACAAAACTAAAAGTCAAGATTTTTGACACTAATGTAAAATCCTTTCCTTTATTTGCATGTGAAACATGAAAAACAAGTGTTTACATAGGATATTGAGAATCCGATAGACAGATTTTGTCACTGGCAAGAAGTATGGAGACGCACACGACAAAAAGATCTAAAAACCGAAATAAAAACCCGTACATGAAATTGGATTGGTTACTGTTTAAGAAAAGAAGAATTAAACATCGCAAGAATGGTTATAGATTTACACCTTCAGGGAAGCAGGAAAAGAGGTCGACCAAGAACAATTTGGCGAAGAACCATGCAGCAAGAGACTAACAGCGAGATTAAACAGATAGTTTAAAATCGTATACGATGAAAGAAATTTATTGAGGGCCTATGCTCCACCTAAAAGTTAGAGGAACACCATGTATATACATATTTCTTGTTGCAAGGCAGCTGGCTTTTTATGCGCGCGGAAAATTATTTATGTCTTTGTATCTGGTAAGCGTGGTGTGCTGTAAATAACAATAAATTTCTTTTTTGGAGAATTTGCTTTACCAGATTGAATTACCCACATTTAATAATTACTCTGATACTCCAGTTTATGAAAATAGGTATTTTGGTAAATTATTGTTTATTGAAACCATCTAAACATTCTTTATCATTTTGTAAGGCATGTTTTCGTATTCACCAATTTTTTATTTTTTTAAGATTTGCTAATATTTTACTATTTCTCCTATAATTAATGATTTAAATTTATCTAGTATACAAGAATAAATAATAATAAAAAAAGCATACCTGCGACTTCCTTAATTGATTTATTTTTACAAATACACATATAACTAAAAAAGTTAACTTTCCAAATTTCTGTAAATATATAACCAATGTGGGTGTCGTTTGAAATTCAGTAAACATTCATATGTTAGTCTAGTCCTTTATACACCCACATCAGCACAGTGTGATTAATCGAGTCAAACGCATCGTTTATTCGCTGCTGTAAATGTTGTATATACTGTAAATACATTGCTCTCACATACCGACAAATAAAACTTATAAATCGTTCGGTGATAGATCATCTAGGGAGAGAAGAAAAATAGAGCATTAATGCACCGTAATTTGATTTAGAATAACATTTGAACTGCAGACACTTATGCAACAAGTGCCCTATTGTTGCTTATAGTACGTTACGTTCTCTGCTAACATAATAAATGTATCTTGCCAGCAGATAACGCCAATGGACGGGCTAGCGCTTTTTTAGTAAGATCCATGAGTGTTTTCCACAACTTTGTAGTTGATAGGTGGCCGTCTTGTGCCTTTTCCTTGCCTTTGCAACTAGTTTACAAAAATTGCTTTATCCACCCTGTGAAGTACTACTTTACCACATTTGGTCAGCAAGTGCCTCTAAGCATCAATTTTAGTTAAAGTTTTTGTGTATTTTAACATACGATAAACGTTTCCTTCAGGATTTCCTTTTTATGAACACCGTCACTGAGAATTTTACAAATTATGACTTATTTAGTGTTGTTAAATGAAACTAAAGTTAACAATTCATATTACATATGTATTTTTAAAATAAATATCTTATATTTTTAAGTGTTACAATAACTTTCCTGTAACAAGTCACTAGTGACTTTTGTTTAGTAAGCCAGGCTTATAATAATTGCAGCAAAACCTTCAATAAGGGATCTTGCTAATAGAGATCTGCAGAACTCCTTAACCTAAGTAGGCCACAGCTAAAGACAACCATAGGGTTTCTCACAGGACATGCGACTGTTAAAGAACACCTCTGGAAAATTGGCAAATTCAATGGTGATCTTGCATGCAGACTTTGTAGCAAGGAACCAGAAATAGCCTTACACATCCTATGCAAGTGCGATACTCTGTGCAGGAAAAGGCAACATATATTCGGAAAACCAATTCTGGAACCGGAAGATTTCCAAACACATGCTGTAAAGGACCTGTATCTGCTGATTCAGGATACTTCAATTACAGATTGGTTGTGAATTTATTTAATTAGGGTAATCACAATAAGCCATAGGCTGCAGTGAACATGGATCCATTAAGGACGACATACCCTGAGCGCAAAAAAGAAATAATTGGGACAGTAGTCAAGCATACTATTACTTCAGTACATGCAGTAAAATTTATTAGATGTTTACATGTAAGTATAGGTATTAAGTTAATGTAAAATCGTATATTTTAATTACAATGAAGAAAACAAAAATATAAATTGTCGTATATCCACATAAGTATGCAAAATATTTAAGGTATTTTTTCTTGATATTCAAGCATTGACGCTATACCCACATTTTTAATATAACGGCTTAGATAGGGTGATCAAATTTAATTTCAACTGCATGTCGTTTGAGCAACATACATATATATTGAGTTACAATTTTTATATCTGGATTGCTGAACATTTACGTGCTATTTAAAAAAAACCTAATACTGCCACAAAAAAGCCCGTTCAATGTGCATTGTGCGTTGGAGGAATCACTGGCCCGTGGTTTTTTGAGGACGAAACTGACAATGCTGGTACTGTTAAAATTGTGCGCTGTCAAGAGCTGCTAAAGTATTTATTTATACTTACATCTATTTAAAGAGCCATTTAGTTTTGTCATCTTCTTAAACTTGCTAGTCTGTATTAGAAATTACAGAAGAATAACATATGTATGTTTTTTAAGCAGCGTTTTTTATCTTTTTATATCTTCTTCTTAAAGTGCCTTATTCATTATTGAATGTTGGCAACAATCGAAGCAAAATTTTGTCTATCTTTAGTGTCTCTTATCAACTCATGTGGGTCCAATCTCTAATGTTCTTAAGCCAGGAGCATCTCCTTCCTTCCATACTGAGCTGCAAAGTATTGTATTTGTCATTCCGATATAAATGTCCAAAATAAGCTGTTTTTCTTTTTTTAATAGTTAATAGGAGTTTATTTCTTCTATTCATTCGTCTCAGGACCTCTTCGTTTGTGATATGCTCTGTCCAAGATATACGTAGCATTCCTCTAAACACCCAGTACTCAAAAGCTTGCATTCTCTTTTCTGTATTAGCCTTGAGGGTCCACGCTTCAGCACCATATAATAGTACTGAGTATATGTAGCACTGTACAAATCTGTATCTGGTTGTAAGACGAAGACTGCGGTTGGTAAGTAGTTTTTTGAGTTTTGGAATGCTGATCTTGCTGTTTCTATTCTTATTCTTATTTCCGTTTCTGGTCTCCATTTTCTGTCAGCCAGCTTCCCAGGTATTTGAATTTTGTACTTCTCTATTTGTCGATTATATATTATGAGTTGTGTTTGTGCTATTGGTGTTTTGCTGAAAACCATGTATTTTGTCTTTTTAGTATTTATCTTTAACCCTATTGCGTCTCCTTCACAGCTTACTGCATCCATCAGCCGTTGTAGTTCTTCTAGGCTATCCGAGATTATTGCGGTGTCATCAGCGTACCTTATTAAAAAGTTTACCGTTTATTTTTATTCCGTCTTCGGAGTTTTCTAGGGCTTTGACAAAACTGTCTCTGAATAAATATTAAATAATAGTGGTGAGAGGATGCAACCTTGCCTATCCTCTTTAATTGAGATAGCTTCCGTATTTTCATTATCTGTTCTCACTGTGGCGTTTTGGTTCCAGTATAGGTTTCTAATAGCTATTATGTCTTCTTGATCAAGTCCTTTCTCAGTCAATACTGTCAATAGTTCGTCGTGCTTTTTATATAAATTAATATTATTACAAAGTTTTAGTTGTAACAATATAATGAAAAATAGTTACAAGCCTTACAGAATACTCTTATTGTGAGTTTTAACTATAATTCTGCATACATATTTACTAAAATTGTGTCATAGTTCTTCAAAACGCTAAATGAATAATTTGCAGTTTACTATTTAATTTGTGTTACATTTGGTGAGTCTATTACTATTCTTTCTACCTTAGCTTATTGTAAGCTTGTAACGTAATACTATTTTTTTTATCTCCAATGCTCTACTCGTTTTCAAAACGCATCTTCTTTTTAAACCAGTGAACTTTAACCATTATAAAACACATTTGAATATTATACTATGATTTAATATCTTGATAACAATAAATTACTACATACAAACACGATATACCAATAAAGATATATGTTTTGCATTTGCAGGTAAATTTAAAAAAATTTAATTTTTGTTAAAAGAAAAATTATGTTTTAACCTTTCCAAAATATTTTTTTATTGGAGATGCTTATTTAAATCTATTCTGTTGCAAGTAATAAGTAAATGTTATATAATTTATGTGACATAAAGGGGTCCGGCCAATGCCAGTTTTCCCATAATTTTACACTACACTGGCTGGTTACAAGAATAGGTCTTATGGCCATTGCCTATAGAGTCTTCTGGTGACGATTGGCTGGTTGCAAAGCTGATCAATGAGATGATTTGCATGTCCCGAAAACTTGTTGATATATGGTTTCGTAAATTGCTGTATTTCTTTGGCTACATATGGCATCCTCAGATCGCTGTGTAGTGTTTCATTTGTTATTGATCTAAAAATCTTCGAGTTGTAGTATTTTGGTATGGAAGGCCTTTGCGTAGTCTCACAGTTGTATCCCAAATGTCCAAATAGGTTATCCCGATCAATGATAATAATAAAAAAGATAGTTGAGATCGTCTGCTGACAAGCCAGTTCATTTGTTTAATCTTTAGGCCTATTTGCTTTTTTTTTGGCTTTGATATGTGCACTTCATGTTAGTTTCTGGTCCAGATGCAGTCCGAGATATTTGACTTCGGTCTTCTGGTGCATCAGAGCATCGTTAACTCTGATTTGTGGGCAAACAGTACACTTGTTGGTGAACATCACATGAGCAGACTTGTCGCTGTTTACTGCTATTCGTCATTTGTGAAACCAATCTTTCAGAGGACCTATATGGGATTGCAAATAAACTGCCGCTGTTCCTGGTCTTTCGTTAGCTGAGAGGATAACCGTGTCATCAGTAAACATGGATTTTGAGGTATTAGTTGTAGTTGATATGTCAAATATGTAAAATAAGGTAACGGACCAAGTACACCTTTCTGTAGTACTACGAAGGTGATTTTATCATATTTCTGATTATCATATTATTGATTTTGACTTGGTAGGTCCTCTCGGTTAGGTATGATTTTAGGACTAGGTGCAACTGACTTGGAAAGTGTAGTTTAACCTTCTATAGCAGGCCCTCATCTCATACCTTACTGAAAGTCTGCTTAATGTCTAAAGCTGAGGCTGTACATGGGGCGATTCACGTCAACTCTCCTAGCGTAGCGCGCGAGCGCCAAAACACTCACTTTTCAGCTCACGATTGCGACATTATAACACACTTGAAAAAAATAATGAAAACATAGGATCGATGTATTTTTTCCTCAGCTTTCCGATAGTTTAATCGGTTTTCCGAAAAACTGTAAACTTAACCTCGAAAAAGTACAAAACGTATTTTTTCTCAAAGAAGGCCATTTTTAATATTTTTTTAAATAGCTCCAATCGAAAAAGCATGATTTTTTACATCGGAATAGGAATTTTCAGAATACTGTTTTTCGTTTTTTTTTTGAGATATTAAGCGATAAAGTTGATGCAGCGCGGCCGCGCCATCAGGACGCTCGGCCCGGCCCGGCCCTCGACTTTAGATGCATAACCTCCATTCGTACATCAGCAGTGTTTAATGAAATAAGAAAAGGTGTGAATAGTCGCCGAAATGCCATGCAGCGTTGATTATTATTATCATCGTAGTGATTATTGTTGTCGTCTTTATCGTTATCGTCGTTGTTGCCGTCAAGTATTCGTACCGACTCTTGAAGCCTTTAATTTATGGTATTTTCAAGACCCTGCTATGTTTATTATGTTTCGATTGACTGATTTTTTTATTATAGGTTGAACATTTTTTGTTTATACAATAGATTTAATTTCCCGATCAAGATGTAAATCTTTGGGTAAAACTTAACACTCAAGCACTACTTCGAAGCAGTTAAAAAAATTTGCAGAGAGTAAGATGAATGAATATCCATTAATACCATAAGGAGCCAGAATCTGTAAAGATTGTAGTTATCAAATTTATAAACGTAAATCCGATTTTCCTGCCTCCGATACTGGAAAAGTAAAAGTATAATGCAACGATGAGTACCACAGGGTCGGGGTTACTGTTCTATAACAATTTAAAAAAAATGGGACTCAGATTCAAAAAAAGTTAGGATTCTTTTGCTTACTCTTGCCCTAGACTTCTGCTCACAAAATGATTCGATAAGCGAATTTTCTTGCGCCGAGTGGGAAGCTTGTACATCAAAGGAGCTAGTCGCTAAAAAATGAATACTTTCAGTTTCCGAGAAGAAAAAAGGTAAAGTGATTCCTGCTGAAACTGAAATAATAGTCAAATATTTTTATGAAAACAACAAAGTAAGCCGACTTATGCCTGGCATAAAAGATTACGTATCCGTAAAGCAAGATGACGGCACAAGAAAACTTGTTCAAAAACGATTGATTCTTGGCAACTTAATTAAAATTTATCAATTTAAATTTAAATTTAAAAGTGAAAATTTTTCTATCAAAGTCGGGTTTACAAAATTTACGCTCTTAAGGCCATCCCAATGCGTTTTAGGTGGAAAGAAAAACAAAAAAAACAAATTGTTATTGTTATGTTCCATATAAATGTAAATATATAAGTAAGTAACTAAAACTTTTAGTTTGGTTAAATATATTAGTAAAAATCATTTACAAGTAACAAAAACGTTAAGTGCGCGGCGTCGAACCGGGCCGGACCGAGCATCCTGACGGCGCGGCCGCACGGCTCAACTTCATAGCTTAATATTATTCTGAAAATACCTATGCCGATGTGAAAAATCCTGCTCTTTCGATTGGTGCTATTTAAAAAAATATTAAAATTAAATACATAAAATATGTAAAATAAATATTAAAAATATAAAAATTCTTTGAGAAAAAACACGTTTTGTGTTTTTTCGAGGTTAAGTTGAAATTTTTTCGGAAAACCGATTCCATTATCGGAAAGCTGAGGAAAAAATACATCAATCCTATGTTTTCATTATTTTTTCAAGTGCATTACAATGCAATCGTGAGCTGAAAAGTGAGTGTTTAGGTGCTCGCGCGCCACGTTAGGAGAGTTGACGTAAAACGCCCCACATACGTGTTTTGTTTCTAAACTTTCTACTATATGAGTAACAATCTTATGGTTTTGGCGAATTGTGGGAAGACGAATTGATAGGATGGTATTATACTATCAAGGTCTACAGTTACTTAAATTCTTTTAAAAGCAGTTGTTTGAAAATCATAGACAGTAAGAGCAGGAGATTAATTGATCTATAGGAGGAAGATTGTGTGGTTTACTAGGATTAGCATTTATGATAATCTGGGTGTATTTCTAATGAGCAAGAAAGTAGCATAATTGTGGAATGTTATTGTAAATGATGGTAAGCAACACTACAGGTTTACGAGGAAGAATTTGTAACACTTCCACCCACTATCAGGTCATATTTAGGAAATTTTTGAATATAGGTAAGTTTAATTTGTTTACACACTTCGGCTGGTAAAAACAGTTTAACTAGTAGTATAATCTGACATGGTGCTGTAAGAAATAATTCAATTTCAATATCATCATGAGTACCTTGGGGCTGCGGAGTTGTGAAAACGGTAGCGAGATGTTCAGCGAAGGTATCTGCTTCTCCTTTTTACTTTCCT
The DNA here is from genome assembly GCA_036346155.1 of Sinelater perroti. NCBI lineage: Eukaryota > Metazoa > Arthropoda > Insecta > Coleoptera > Elateridae > Sinelater > Sinelater perroti. Next base: position 18,088,773 of record JARFIY010000077.1, on the reverse strand, counting down.
TATATAATGTAATAGGCGGAAATTTGACCTACCCAGTTTTTCACATTTCTGGACGAAATATAGTCTCAGGACACCAAAAAAGTTGGTTTGAGCCATTGGTTCGTGTGTGTGTGTGTGTGTGTGTCTGTCGGTCTGTCAGTAAACAGGATATCTCGAGAACCGTAAGAGCTAGAGACTTGAACTTTGGTATGCAAGTTACTTGTGGGTAGAGGACGCAGTACGAAGCTTCTGGTAAAAATCGGCCTAGTCGTTTGGTCGCAAGGTCGCAAAATCGGTTTCAAAACGGTCGCGAATCTAAACGGTTGAAGATACAAAAAATTTATGAGAATAAAAATGATTTGTTATCATGAGATAAACACGAATTTAAAATAAAAGTTGGTAAAATAGGAACTCGAAAAAAAATTGAAGCTCATGATTTTTAATATACCGGGTGTTCATAAAATGTTTCGGGAAATTTATATTACCGGGTAGATTAGACCGAGGCGAACAAAAAATTACAATGACATTTTTTGATCCGAGGTCAAATAAATAAGTTATAGCCGATTAAAAATTAATTAAACGAACCAATCACAGCGCGCTCGTGGTTGACTGCAGGAGGACGGGGGGGAGCGCTTGGCCGCTAGGAGGGAGCACGCAGGCGATAATGGGGAAGGCCGTGCGACCGAGCTCGCACGGTTACCTTCAGTGACGTATCAAAATTTTAAATACGAGTCAATTATTGTCTTGTACTGTTTATTTTAATCAGCTTTCGAGTGTTGGACTCGAGCCTCGTCCTTTTTTAAAATAACAAGTTCCGGGACGAGAGCAGCGCAGGGCCGAGACGATGGACCCGGTATAATATATAATAATAATAGGATAAGGAAAGTCGTGTGATGTTCACACCAGATTTTTGTTGCTTTTCATATAGTTTGGTCATTTGGTGAGAATTGCATAATGTATTCTTTGAATGCGTTATTCCGTACTTCCTTTAATGCTTTGTAAAGCTCGTGGATGAATTTATTGTATGAGGTTTTATTATGTCTGTTTTTAGTTAGTTGCTACTTCTTCCGTGCTCTGTGTTTTTCAACAACGAGGTCTCGTATATAACAGGAAATGTTAGTAGCTTGTAAATAGGATTGGTTGTTGTATTAGGATTGTCTTGCCAGGCAGCATTTTGTATCGTTGTTGTTAGATATTGGGTTGCTTCGTCAAGACCTTGGGCGTTTTTTGTTCATATAGAAGGGTTAATTTCATTTTCCAGTAGACTTTAGAAAGAATCCGAATTGGTGTGTTTGGTGCATAGTTTTGGGGGGAGGTATTGGTGACTACTGTTGTGCTTAATGATACTCGAGGTATAATCCGTGCAGAAATCATAATTAGAATCAGTTCGGGTGTATTTGCTATTCCACGAGTTACAGCAAAATAAATCAAATCTGGCAATTTATTTGCATTGGTGGGCAAATATGTGGGCTCCCCGATTAAAAAATAAGTGCAGTTGAGATTTTGCAGGAGATTACGTGCTTTTGGGCTGGTTAGTCGCAATCTCCAAGGCAGTATTTTTGGAGTTCCAGTCTTTTCCAAGGATAACTTAGTTTCGAGATATTGCAGAAAGTCTTCATATTCTTCAGTGGAAATAGCATGCCTGGATGGGCTATAGACTGCTGCAATTGTCAGTGCATAAGGAAGAACTTAAACTTTTATACTAACACTTTGTATTTTATTATTCTGATGAAACTTTAATTTGAGCAATTATGTTTTTAACAGCCGATCCACAGTAAGCTGTGTCGTCTGGATGGTTGCAAAGGTATACAGTACAGCTTGGAATTTTGATTACTATTCTAGGTATAACGTGAGTTCCGGATACAAGTAAGATGTCAATATTTTGCATTAGTAAGAAGACTATTATTTTGGAAATATGATTTGAAATACCGTTGGCAATGCGTAAAGAGGTCTCCATTTTAAGCTAGTTTATTTGTTACAATCGAAAGCAATGCTTAGAACTAAGCTATTTTGACTGATGAGTTGACAGAACATTTCTTTAAATTCCATAAGCAAGTTAAAAGCATTTGGTTGATGTTTGTCTGTTGTTAATTATTTAGGTTGTTACTAGATCTTCCTTTAGTTGCTTATAAATAGGTTTATCGGTCTTGTATAATATTTGTGACTTATTTGTTCGTATTGTGCGTGTGTAGTCTAGTTGGTAAGCAATCTCTTATATTTAATGGGGTTTGTTGTGGAGGCGTTTCATTTGTAAATCCCCTAAATGGTGTGTTTCTTGATTCTTGTATACTTTGGTATACCGCGTACCCTTTATAGTTAGCCAAGTGGCTTTTACAACATAGAGCGCATTTGACTGAGCTATTCGAGAATTTCTTGCATGCAAAAGTTGCATGTCCTCTACCACATTTTACACAAGCAAAAGATTTGTTACAATAGATTTTTGTATGTCCGTAGTCTTAGCAACAAGTGTACCGTGGTATAGTGTTTGTTTTCTTGGGTGGTTTTATCGAGACAATTATGTTACTTATATGTTTTACTTAAAATATCGTTTTATTGTTTCTCTTAGGTTCTAACTCAACCATAAACAGCGATAGTGGTTTTTTAGTTACACGATCATGTATATTAATAATGTTACGTATTGTATAGCTCAGCCCGATCAACATTTTAATTATTTTTTCCGTTGATATAGTGTGATGGAGATTTTGGATAACCATCCTATATGTCCTCTTTTACTTTAGCTTATATATATATATATATATATAATATAAGCCTATACACTCCTTGGAGTTGAAGCCGCCCTTTTTGGGCTCTATAGACTGGTTCTTTTTTAAAAGCACAATGGGTCGTCACTCCACGACACTTTATTCTTCACAGGTTGGCGATTTTCTTCACTTCTTCCACTACTTCTCTCCATTCTTTCCTGTTCTTCATTTTGTCTGTCCACCTTGTAACTCTCATGCTACCGATATCCCCAATTACTTGATCTTCCCGTCTCAGTTTTGGCCTTCCTCTTGATCTTGTTGATGGTTTCCATTTTGTTATCCTTTTAACTATCGATACCTCACTCATTCGGTTTATGTGCCCGTACCATCTAATTCGTTTTGGTTTCATTGCTCTTACAATATTCTTCTGTTCTAATATTGTTTCTACTTCGTTATTTGTTAATCTTCTGTATTGCTCTTCATTTATTTTGTATCCCCCGTATATCTTCCTTATTATCTTTCTTTCGAAAATTTTTAGTTTTTCTTCATCTCTCTTTGTCAAACATACATTCTCTGCAGCGTACGTTACTACCGGTCGAATTGCCACTTTGTATAGTCTTAACTTCGTTTGCTTACTTATTGTTTTGTTATTCATTATCATTTTGTAACTGTAATATGCCTTATATCCGGCTTGTATCTTTTGATCTATCTCTTCCCTTCTGTCATTTCTTCTGTTTATTAGCGTTCCAAGGTATTTGAAATTATCTACTTGTTCAATTCTGTAATTTCCAATTTCTATATCTCTTGCGTTTCCTCTTGTTTCTTTTCTTGTTACTTTCATATATTTAGTTTTTCCTTGATTTATCTCTAACCCTCTTTTTTGAGCTTCTCCTGCAATGATCTGTATTGTTTCTTCTAAACTTTTCCTATCTCTTGCTAACACCGCAATGTCATCTGCATAGGCTACTATTTGTACAGACTTCTCAATTATTGTTCCTGTTACATCGCATTTGTTCATAATTCCTTCTATTGGTATGTTAAATAGTGTGGCTGACAATCCATCCCCTGCCGAACTCCTGTACTTATGTCTATTTCTTGCGATATCCTTCATACGTCATCACCGCAGCTTTTGCGCCTTCCAGTGTCATTCCAATCAGTCTTATTAGTTTTTCCGGTATTCCTAAATTTCTCGCATCTACCTTCATCATATTTCTATTGAGTGCATCAAAAGCCTGCCTAAAATCTATAAATACAATTTCTATTTCTGTATCTTGCTCGTAACATTTCTCTACTATTTGTTTTATCACATGTATTGCGTCTATTGTCGATTTCCCTTGTCTAAATCCATTCTGTTATAGTGCAATTTTTTTCTCTGTTTCTACTTTTACTCTTTTTAGAATCAGTGCTGTGAGTATCTTGTATGTTGTATTTAGCAAAGTTATTCTTCTGTAGTTCTCGCATCTCATTAAATTTCCCTTTTTTGGTATTCGCACTATTATTCCTACCCTCCATTTTTGCGGCATTGTTTCTTCTTTCCATATTTGCCTCATTAGTTCAAAAATTCGCTTCTCCAGAACACTTCCTCCGGTTTTTATCAATTCACTGCATATGTTATCTGGCCCTGTTGCTTTTCTTTGTTTCATCTCTTGAATTATCTCATGTGTTTCCTCCTCCGATGGTACTTTTATTTCCTCGTTACTTCCTTCTCTGTCACTTTCTATGTCTACTTCTATTCTTGTCGTTTCCCTCATGTATTTTTCCCATTCTTTCATATCTATGTTTGCTAAGTTATTCCTTTTCCTTTTTTGCTTCTTTATTTTCTGATATAGCTTTGTATTACTTCTGTTGTCATTTTCTATTTCATCCATCATTTCATCTAACCACTTTTGTTTTTTCTCTTTTATTACTTTTGATGCTTCTTTCCTCCTTTGTTTATATTCTCTGTAGTCATTTTCATTACTCGTTTGTAGCCATTTTAATCTTGTTTCTCTCTTTTTCTTTATTGCTATCTCACAAAGATTATCAAACCACTCTTTTCCTTGCTTCCTCTGATATCTTCCTATTTTTTCCTCAGCCGCTTTTGTTATACTATTTTTTATATTCTTCCATTCAACCTCTATATTACTGTCTTGCTTTTTTCTCTTTAGCTGCCTTTTTACTTCTTCTTCGTATTCTTGTTTTCTTTCATTTCTTCTTAGTTCTTCTGTATTCCATTTTCTTTCTATCCTTCTTCCTTTCTTATTCTCTATTATCCTTAGTTTCATTTCTGCTATTAGTAACTGGTGGTCCGTGTCTAGGCTTGTTCCTCTGTACGATCTTACATCCTTTATCATTTCCTTCCTGTTCTTTTTAATCATTATATGATCTATTTGATTCCCTTCGGTCCTCCCTGGTATCATCCACGTTATTTTATGTTCCTTCTTATGTTGAAACATTGTACTCGCTATAACCATATTCATTTGTGTTGCGAAATTACATAGTCTTTTTCCATTTTCTAAAGATATTTCGTGGATTGTATGTTTTCCGGCTACATTACTTATATATTCCTCCTTCCCTATTTTGGCATTGCAGTCTCCGGCTACTATTATGGTTTCATGATTTCCTATGCTTTCACAAACTTCTTCTAATTTTTCATAGAATTTCCCCTTTTCTTCCTCAGTTGCCACATCTGTAGGTGCATATATGTTTATAAATGTAATATTTGCTATTCCATTTTTGATTCTCAAGCATGATATTCTACCATTTATTTTCCTATATTCTATAATTCTATCTCTTATTTCTCTGTCGACCATAAACGCAGTTCCGTTTCTTCCTTGCTTCTCCTCTCCAGCATACAACAGCGAATAATTCTGCTTGTCTATGCTATCTTTTCCTTCCCACCTAATTTCTTGTAGAGCCATAACTCTCACCTTGTATCTCTTCATCTCTTCTCCTATTTCCTCCATTTTACCCATTTCCATCATTGTCTTTACGTTCCAGGTACCAAATCTCATTTTATTTTTTGTACTTTTAAATTTTTTCATAATAACTTTCTTATTGTCCTTTTTCCTGGCCACTTCGTAGGTTCCGTCGTTCCATTTCTTACTAGTTTTTTGACTTGTGTTTTGTTGAGTTAGCCCTTATCAAGCTTCCACCTTCCTCCTGTGACCATTCATATTTAATACCGTCAACCTCCAGTTTGCGGTAGCTCACTTTAGTTTTCTTTCCTTTATTCTTTTCTTCTTGTGCCACCTTCCTAATTGCGTGCTGTATTTTTCTTTCCTCAAGTGTTAGATCGCTGTCGACGTAGATACTACCCGTGAGCTTCCATTTCCTCTTTAATACCTCTAATTTTTCCTCGAAGGTTGCACATTTCACTATTATATTTTTTGATTCAGAATTTCCCACTACAAATGCTTCTTCCGCTTTAATTTCCACTCCCATTTTCTCTCGGATAAAATCAGCTACCTTCCGCTTCAAGTTACCATTCCCTGGCTGTTCTTTCTCTAAATCTATCCCTTTGATTATTATATTCTTCTTCCTTTTTTGTTTTTCTTGATTCTCTAGCTTGCTTTTCAAGTTACTTATCCTGTTCTCCATCTCTTTCCTTTCCTCTTGCCAGTCCTTCGCTTTTTCTTCCCATTCTTCCTTCACCTTCTTTAGATCACCCTTCACTTCAGCAATATCTTCTTTTATACCATCTATCTTTGTCTCCAATTGCATCATTATATCTCCTTTAACTTCATCTAGCTTATTTAGTATTATCTGCATGTCCATCTACTTAATTTCGGTATTGTCTGCTAATTCGTTAGTTTTTTCTTCCTCTTTCGTTTGCTGTTTTGTTGGGCTCTTCAATATTTTCGCACTTTTACTGAACGTTTTTAATTTCTCTAATTCGCACCTCTCAAACTCTTCTGGGTCCTCTATTTCTCTTTTCCTTTTTATAAAGTCTTTAATGCTAGTCACGCTATTAGTTCTTGCTCTTCTTTCCTCTTTATTTTCTTTTTGAGACATCAGCGCCTTAATCTATTTCTACGCGTCGCGTTTTAGCTTATCCCGGAAAACGGCGAGCCCGCCTTTACTCTCACGTGAATGCGCGGCTGCTTGACGTTCCCGGTTCGTGATTATACTTTCGCTGTCGCATGCAACCTTCGCCCTTTTGTTATCACTGTCTTTCGGTTTTATGCCTGTTTTAAACACTATCGCTAACTATTCTCCAAATATTTTATATTAGTTCACCCTCGCTTGTTTGTTTTCCCGTCGCGCACTACCTACTTAAATTATTTTCCACTAACACTCAACTAATAACACAATTTCTCTACACTGTCAACACGTTGTGGCATGAAGATCAACAGGTAACCTTATGAATATATGCTTTAGCTAATAGGTATAATATATTATGTTTTCAGTTTTAAGACGTTTAGTAAGTTGTTTGTACAAATCTATCATGATCGTATTAATTTTAACGATATTATTTACTAACGTCGCTTTATATTGTTCTTTTTCTAATATATTGTTTATGTTGCTAATGATCTCGTTGTAACTATTTACTCCATAGATAAATATTGGTGGAGATTTCGCGATTTTTAGTAATTGATTATTAGGGGTTTGTTCAGTATTTGTGTTGTTACTTTATGTTAAGACCTCGTATATTTTTGATACGCTTGTTTGGAAAAGTTGTTGAGAGGGATGTAGTTGAGAGTGATACTTTTTTCGTTTCTTCTGCCATTTATGTTTTAGTTTTGATGATTCGTCTTGTGTGCTTTCGCCCTCTAAATTGGTGGAATTTGTTTAGAATTTTTCGCTAGACTAGTCGTGTTGATGACAGCTTGTGGAATTAATTACGTGTTAAGTTGTGTTGTTTTGCATAGCCTCGGGAAATGGGGCTGCATAAGAATTTATTACATAGGAAAGTGGTGGTAATGTTTGATTTTGTGTTCCATATGGAAGTTGTAAATTGGCTAGGATACTGTACTGGCATTGTTGTAATAGGTTAGTTAAAAGTAAACCCGTAGTTTTTGGGAGAGTTTGTCCTGATACGCCCGGTGGATCCGGACCGCAGGCGTTTTCTTCTGGAAACATGGCTAAGCGATTGCCTTGCTTATGTTTATTAATTATTAATATTGTTAATAAAAAAGCTAAAAGCTAAATGTACATGCACGATGGCAACCTTGCAGTAAATGCGTGTTTTGTATCTGAGACACTTAACCAACTGATAGCGCGGCTCTCGATTTTAAAGATAACAGAGCGTAGGTGGCGAAGTTTACTCTTCGAAAGTTAAATGACCACCATTTAAACATTTGAAAATAAGACTTTAATGCTCTATATATTTAGTAGAATTGGTATAATATATAAGAAACATTATACTTAGCTTCAATCTTCGATTCAGGATAAGCAGCTTGGTATTTTACACACTTCTTTTATCGTCATTTTTACTCAAAACATTCTGTTGGGATTGTAACTGCAGCACGATGTTCTTTCTGCTGACAGAACAAAATAGACCATATCGGGATAATACTTAATGTGGTTGTCATCATAAGTCTCTAATACCCCCTGTGGAAGCACGGCCTGCGAACTCAGAGGTTAAGCCTGTCATATGTTCGCCAATGTGCTTTGTCGTAGCGCATCATTTATAATGCAGAGTGATGTGGCAAACAGTGCGCCTTGTTTGAGTGAACACAGACACTCATTTATTTATAGTAACTAAGTAGGCCACTGGCCAGGTATCAGAGAGCTTCGGGAATAAACCCGGGTTCGTCCGCACCGCAGCCCGCCCCTCAACCGCGGAACCATGCTGGCGATATATTATGACATATAATATAAAAAATAACAAAATAAGAGTTCTATATAATTAAGAAAATGGTGCAAAATTCAAGAGACATTGTAGGTAACCTCAGCCTCACTCAAGGTAAAAACTGTTTTATCTTCCACAATTCTCTCTCAACATTGTTTCTACTGTTCAAAAAACTCCTTCAAAAAGTCCTTTGTTGAAGTCGTGGTGTTTTTAGTCTTATCAGCGGCTTAAAAATAATTTAAGTTTTGGGAAACAGTCAAAAACCGCAGGTACACAAATTATACTGTAAGATAGGTGAGTCATTAATGCAATTTGATATTTCGACAAAAAAACTACATAGATGTGATTATAGTCTCTTTGTAGACCAAAAGGTAACTCACTTTCAACAGATTTTCAGTCATCTCATGGCAAAGATACACTACTTTCTTTTATATTAAAAAACTGTTGGCGTACCATACACAGACGAAATTTGCTCGAAATGGTATAGAATAATCCAAATTTTTTCTGAATAAAGTACAAAATAAAACAATCCGAATGTTATTGTTATCGGGGTGCAGAGTTAATAGTTATGTATGAAATATGATGTCGGCCAAATGCCCGCGTCGGTTCCCTTAATATGCAACCATTCTTTTAACAAAGTTTTCATAAATGCGGCTCTATTTCAGAAACTATGCGCCCTAGAATCATGGCAGATTTGTTGACACAAACCCTTTCGTTAAAAAACCCGAGAAGAAAATATCTAATGGGGTCAGATCGCAAGACCGCAGTAGTCAATCGATGTTACCATATCCAGGACATTTGGTTTGAAGTCAAGTATGTATTTCACATTGTGTGTGACATGTGGTTCTATTTTGTTAAACGAGCATGTAATTTGAATTCAAACCGTTCGATTTATTGAAGAAAAAGTTGTGTATCATGTCCCGACAGCGTACACTATTGACAATAACAGAGTTGTCCGATTCGTTCTCAAAGAAGTGGGCTTAAATACCAACTGCAGTTGTCCCTAAAATTCAATTCACAAATATACAATGTTTCTGGTAGACTGTGGTAGATTTTGTATTTGTATACCAAGTGTACAAACACAAATAATCAACATTCACAGAACCCAAATGGAGCAAAATTAGAATTTTAAACTACAACTTGGGTCACCGTATATAAGCAAGTATTTTTCAGAAATTCTATTGCAGACCGTAACGTTTTCGGAGTGTTTTCATGCAAATCACCCGCTTTTCATTATTCAACCATATTATTCAAGTGAAACTCAGTTGAGCAACTAAGCTCGGCATTAAGAGCGCATGAACTAAAAAATTTCGCGTTTGAACCTCGCCGCCGCCTCAAGCAGGTCTTATTAAATTATGCTGGAGGCCTCTTTCCGCCAGGAGTTGCTCGAACTAACTGGATTCCATTGGATGTTTCAGGCCAGACAAATTTGAATTTTTAATTGCCGTTTCGGGGCATCAACGTAAACAGTCGCCTGCGCCAGCTAACTCCATCTAAATTTAAGATCAGCCGAAGACGTTCTCGTTACGAATTCAAATCGCAACCCTTATTGACTCTTGAAACGGCGCGCTAAATGAGGGAAATTGCTGGGGGTTTAATTGTAGAAGTGGGAAGATGACAAGGATTACAATAGGTAATTTGAACTGAACCACACACATAAAAGTGTCTAAACTATATTAAATCAATGCCTTTCTTTACAAATGCTAAATAAAAGAATACATATGTATCATACCTACATAAAGACTGTCTGCTAACGTTAGCAAATGTTTACGTCTGAATACATGTCCGAATAAATGTGCTGGCAAGTATATGATAAATCATATGTTGACGCATTATTTTGTGTGGTACTTTTGCTGCAATATATTATTTAGAATATGAGACGGTACTGTAAATCATTCTTTTTGTTACATTTCTTAATGGCGTATGAAACTTAGATGTGATAAGCATATAAAATAAATTTTTATTAACTGCCATTTAGCATCATAATTATTTTGCAATGAACAAGCTGGGTACTAATAAAAAAATATTTTATTTAATGTAAAATACAATTAAGAGTAATAACATATAAAAATAATTATTTATAACAAAATCTTTCTTGTATCTATCCCTCTCTATTACATTTTTAGCTAGTCTATGTTTATTCTAATTAAATTATCCAACTGTTGTAATTGATGTTGCTATTTATTGTAATTTATTTTTCAACAACACTAATTTCTTTTTGTTTTGGTCTATTACTACTTTTATAAATAAACATAATACTATAGGAATGGAACATTGGAACGCGGCCACTAGAACACGGGGACATTGGAGTGCAAGGACATTAGAGCGCAAAATATAAAATTACATAAAAGAGAAATATTAAGCCTGATAATGCAAAATTTAGAGCTCTTAACCATTCGTAACCTGCGATAGAGATTAAAATGGCTACTACTTGTTGATTTTCAACTGTTTAATAAATTTTAAATTTAATTACTAAAATAGATGGAAGGAAGATAAATATTTCCAGCGAACAAAATTTATTATAAACAAAAAATAGAATATAGGTTAGTGTCCCAGGCTATAAGGGCAAAATTATTTTTTTAACTGAGGTGTGCATACCCTCTATTTTTTTCCATTTGACTCAAGTAACTAAAATAATAAATATTATTGGGATCAGATAACGATAACTCGAGCCGAATTGATGTCATAGTTTGAACATAAAAGTTAGTGTGGAAGCCATAGAGGGACTTCAGAACTTTATTCAGTAAATAAAACATTGTTTTACCTGTGTCTTAATATTTATTAAATGTTTATTATTAAAAGGACATTATTTGTTAAATTTTCTTTCCAAAGTTTGCTTTTTACAGTCAGGATATATCCGTCTGTGTTCTTGTATGCAACGTAATAAAAATTGCTTTTGTTCTTCTTCAACAGTGATTAAGCCATGAAATTCTTTTATTAACTTTTCACCGCTCTTTCAGTATCATTAACTGCTCTCAGTGTCTGTACCTTCTATTTAGCATGTTGAAACGAAGCATTATTTGACCATGAAGTAGGCTACTCGTTGAGAAAACTGTCATCAATTTTGAATCGATTGAATAAGGATTTGCTTTTGGTTGAAACAAAGTCATAGATGTTCAACGAACTTAAAAAGTTCTTTACTGAATTCTATATGTCTGTCGGTCTGTCGGTCTGTCTGTCGCTGTCACAAAATGATGGATTTTTTAAAATTTTAAAATGGATTCTTATAGGAAATTTTACGCTGATTTCAAAATCGAAATCAAAAAGTTTCGGGAAAATTTTGACATTGCGATTTTATGAGTAATTCTTAAAGAAAATTTTAGGCTGATTTCAATAATGAAATTGAAAAAATTCTATGTCGAATAGTTTTCGAGATATTCGACTTCGAATTTCGGGAAAATTTTCGACATTACGATTTTAAATGTGATTCTTATAGGAAATTTTACGCTGAATTCGAAAATGAAGAAAAAATTCTATGTCGAATAATTTTCCAGATATTCGATTTCGAATTTTCCCGAAATTCGAAATCGAAATCGAAAGGTTTTTTTAAGTTCGTTCTGGGATTGCTTACAGAGCAATCTCTTCGCCGGCTCCATGTTTTTCTCTGAAATTGAAAAGAGAAAACAGTTATCATATATTAAAGTAAGAAAACAAACAAAGGAAAACTAATATTTTCACTTGTCAGACTAATCGTGAAGTGGGCTACAAAGTTCTTCTTTCGATGGGATGTAGCGTTTACCATGGGCTGATGGATTTTCTTTGGCTAAGTTAACATCCATATTTACTTCAGTTTCTTGGTCTACATCATCATCAAATAGAGACAAGACACTTTATCTGTCAAATACCATAAACGTTGGCAGAACTTCTGTAAAGCTGCTTTTGAGATGCTTTTCGTAAGCCTTCTTGGCCTTCATAAAGCACAAATCTTGGTAAGGTGCTTTTACTGCTAAAATTCATTGCAGCCAAGGCTTCACGTAAGATGTCACAATGAAAAGGCAGAAGTCTAACAAAGCTGCCTTATCCTTGTTTGAAATTCGGAATTAAGAGCGAAGTAATGATATTTTTAATGAATAAATTGCTCTTGCGCCTGGAGTCTTAAATTTCTTCTGTGTTTCCGTCAAGAAATATTATTGAAAACTCTATTAATTCTCGATAGTCATTTTTATCAATTTCTTTAATCAATTCAGTTCGGTAAAATTCTAGCAGTTTGTCAATTTCTGAAATATTCAGGCATGATAGTTTTTCTGTATAACTCTGTATTCTTTCGGAATCGACATTTTTCCACTTCTCAGGGAATTTTCTGAACAATGAAATGTCAGGGCTTGTTGTCACTTGGATGATTTTTGTCTCAAACACGCCTTTTAATACCAATTCGTAGACGTGATGACGGCAAGCAAAAATAAGCATTTCTCTACTTAGTTTCTGTTAGAGAAGCACACATGCATCATTAATACAGGTTGTATTTGAAGCAGTAGTATCACAACAGATAATCTGCGCTTAGTCTTTAAGATTCCAGTCAATAATAGCGGACCAAACTGCCTGTGCTTGTTTGCTTCCTGAAGAGATATCTAATTTTGGCACAGCATTAAGTTGTTCTTTATTATCATACGAAATAACTATTGATAGACGTTTTTTTTTTAAAAAATTTGCGTGTATCTAAAATCGAAAACAATTTGAAATCCAGTAGACAGTTACAGTATTCGGTAGCTCGATTTGGAGAACAACTTTTATAGCTTCTGTCCGCTGTTTTTGTTTTTCCGTACGAATTCTTTGAATGGAAGAGTTGCTTATAGGAAATTCGTCAGTATTATGTCCAAGTGCCTCAATAGCTGCTTCAATAATAAACATAGAACTTCTCATACTTAACTGACACCTATCTAATGCTGCCTCTAATTTTGGAGTGACGAAATTTTTCCTTCGTAGAAGTTTTATTAGTATCGGGCTGTGCTCTCAGTTGTGATGGGAAAATTTTCTTCTAAATCCATTATTTCAGAATTCAAGAAGATTTTTTTTGTAGTGGTTTATAAGATGATGTCAAAGAAGATAAGAATGAAAAATATTTAACACGCCGCTTTTGCTCTTCAATGTTTCTAAAGCGCGTCTTTTTCTCTTTTTCGGTCAGTTTTTTGTCCACTCCAGCTAAGTGACCAGGTCAACCTGGCTCTCTCTGGCGCTGCAAGAAGATGCTATCTTTGTTAATTGAAGCGCATCGGCATGTGCAATGTCAAACAAATTGTCTTAGTTTGTGACAAACTTTTGCCAACGCTGCTCAAACACGTCTTGTATTTTGTTTCCATTTTTTTTGCAAATCTCTTTAAACTTGGTATAAAGTAACTAGTTTCTTAACACAGTTAGGCAAATATTTAGTCGGTATACGTACCTTTTCATAATAAATAATGCACTCACGAATAGTAAAGCTTGCGCTTTTATTGACTCTTAAATTCACTCACGAATATTATAGAACAGAACTACCAGTACTTGTCCATTAGAGGGAAGTTTTAAACCGGTATTTGATGTTTTACGTTCTCTATTAAAAATATTTCCTTTTTAGAACTGCGTAACTCCACTGACATGTTGACTAAACGAAATCAATAACAATAAAATAAACAAGCAATAATAAGCACATCGATATGTTAGCTCCCGCGCGCCTTAGTATGCAAGAACTGACATGTTTCGATGCAAGTCGGCACGGATTGCCGTGGTTCCAAGTACATGAAACTTTATTTACAATTGTTTTGACATCATTCAAACAAAATTAGAAGGTATGCGTTGAAAAAAAAAGAACTTTTATTTTTTTGGGACACCTTAATATAGGTACTCAATTAAAACATTTTTTAATTATGCTTCCATTTCGTAATTGTGAGCAATTGACTTCAAATATTCTACAATAGTACGGGTAGTGCTATATTCAGTTACAATGTTTTTAATCTTAATATCTGCTTGAACATACTTTTTATATTTATGAGGAGGTTCAAACTCTACCCTTAATTTTTCATAAAACGCATTGCGATAAAATTAAATTTTTTTAATGTATCGATAAATTTCCATATTGTCAGATGTTCTATCGATATTTCACACTGTAGTCTCCCGTGCTCGGCTTCTACATGATCATTGGTACGATTAGTTTTGGATATAACTTTGTCATAGATTGACCATATCTCGGGATAAAACAAAGGAGGCCGCTATTTATCTCCCCTGCTATTGGGATGCTCGATATAATTGTCCCCGAACCATTGCAGGAGTTCTTGTAATTTGTTTGGGAGCACTTCCGAAAGTTTGACAACAGCTTCGTCCGAATCATCGATGCGTACAAAAGCCAATGCCGATACCATCCTGACATTCACAGCGTATTCTACGCCGGTGTTATACCTTCCCAAGAGATGGCAATCTTCCAGTCATTTGTTTTATATTTTTTCTCAAATGGAAGAAGCATCTCAATATTTTAGCGGCTGGTAAAGCTTTTTTGAATGAGTTTATTGCCTCCAGCTCATAATCCACTAATATCCTCTTTGGCAGCAGTCTAAGGCCTAAATTTTTATCATGTCGACCATGGATTTATATGTCGCTTGTTGTTTATTTGAAGAAGAGCATAAAATATAGGAGGGAAACCTTCAAATTTTTTTCTCAATATAGTGTACACTTGGTAGAATGGCTTGGTGATTTGAAAGTTCCGTCAATAAATCAATGCTCAGATTTACCCAGGATCTAAAAAATGCAACTATTTAGAACATTATACATAGGGTAAAGTTATAGTCAAAACTTGATTTGAAATGCAATAATCAAATAAATCAAGTGAAAAGAAATCGAGCTTTGAAAATTGCTAGTGTTCAAGTAAATCAACTAGATTGAATTATATTTTGTAATTGATACATATTTAAACATAAAAATATTAGGTACCACATACCTTTACTTTGTTATTAGCTAGCAAAAATTCGTCTATTTGTGCGTAAAGGTATTTGTAAATCTTACAAGACTCCGGAATTATTATATCTTCTAATCCCTGAAGCACTGCAGGACCCACATTAATTTGGTTTCCCTTCCTTATTACCACTTTTTGAGGAAACCATTGCATGGCAGTGCGACTTGAATACTGGGTACCATACCGTTATTTTGACTGATACAGTGATTGATAATTTGCGAAGTTGTCTCCATAGTTTCTACAGCTCGACCTTTAATCTCATTTACTACATCACTAACTGTAATTGCAGCGGCTTAACTGTCGTAAGAGTGTTGGGTCACTTGTCGCAAAAAAGTTTTTTTTAACAGTGGTATGCAATCATACTTTGCAAAATTTGATTGAGCGCTCCAACATTTTTTTGTTTCACAGACACTGTTTCGATTGAATCGATACATGTAACCATCTAAACAAAGTTTTTCTTCACTCTTTCGGGATAAAACACTTTCGCACCCCATTTCCCGAGAAAAAATATCGCGTAACTAGAGCTTCGTGAATAAATTAACTATCGCAAAGATAAGTTAAAACTGAAAACTTAATGAACATATTGCACCTTAAAAGAATTTCACCAGAGTGTGCATTTCCATATTGTGGCAAATTTTGGTTAGTCGTTAAGCAGCGGGAACTCAGAGGGTTGTCTCATTAATTATAACCTTTCACTTTCCCTGTAATTTTACAAAAATCTGGCTCATTGTTGATAAATAATGAATTTTATATTACACATTAATATCAATTACTTTTGAAAAGGACTTTACACTATATAATTACCTAACGGAACATTATTGTGGGGCTTTCCGACTAATGAACAAACAACAAAGAGCATGTAACTGAATTAAACAAATAAATAAAAATTAAAGAACGAATAAAGGCTGCAAGGCTAAAAACGCTTTAAACCACTACAGTTGTATATATAACATATATAATTAATTGTTAAAAACTTAAAATTTTTCTTTTATTATGCTTAATGTTGTTCCTTCATGTAATTTTATATTTTGCGCTCTAATGTCCTCGCGCACCAATTCTTTAAATGGTAACGCTATTGGTCTGTTTCAAACAATTATATAATGCCAAACAACAGATTCTACCCACAAAGGACGAACAGAACAACAAATTAAAGATAGAGTTAAATTAAATGAGAAACATGACAGCACCCTGAGTACAAAAATAATGCAGTAGTTAATGTTGGATCAGAAGAGAAACCTGAAATACTTAAAGAAGTATATTACACACTAAAAATCATGAAAATAAACCCAGAATCAGATGAGAATATAATTTTAGTGAAACATTGGAGCTGTTTTAACGTATGGTGCTCAGATCTTAACTTTTAGAAAATTTTGACGAATCAACTGAGAAGAAATACATCATCGGAATATCATTAAGACGTGGCAAACAAAACGCTTACATAAGAAATCACTAAAATTAGACGTATAGCAAAATCAATTTTTTTCTTCTTTTTTAGCCTGTACATAATTTATTTGTAGGTATAAGCCTCTCTTATGTTTTTTATGTATCTTTATCCAGTGCTTGTTTTTTAGTGTAATTCTCCTAGTCGTTTTATATTATCTGTGGTAAATCTCTTGTTATTTTTTTAACCATTATAACCATTTTGTCTGGTTGTTAGAAATTATTTCCTGCGAAGTCTTTATTTAGTTTCGTTATTCTTTCTCCTACACATTTTGCTTTGTTATTTTGTTGATACAGACATTTGTTTTTTTTCTAATAGTTTTACACTAATCTCTATTTTTTCCATAAATCTTTGTGTTTTTGCTATTTTAACCATGTTTTCTCTAGTCAGTGTTTATGTATGTGATCCGTACATCAAAAATGGAAGAACTCAAGTTCCATATTGAGGTAATTTTCTGTTGTTTAACACTTTTTAATCTTTCAAAACTTGACTAGACTAAGCTAATTCTTCTGTTGATTTTAACCGTTTGTTTTTTTAATTTGTTCGGAGTAGTTGTCCAAGATTCATTTATTGACTTAAAGTTGGCTTATTTTTATTGTTTCTATTGGCCATTATCTTGGTTTTAGATTTATTTTAAGGCCTATTTTTCTGAGGCTTCCTACAGCTGTCTTACTATGTACTAGTAGATCTTTAAAGGTTATTATGATAAATATAATTGCCATCTGCACATCTAAGGTGGTTTAACTTCTTTCCGTTTATATTTATTTCTTTATATGGCTAGTTGTTTAGCTGTCTCAACATATTCTGCATTGTTAGTGTAAAAAAAACTGATTTTGTGTATAAGAGTTCTATATTGAAAATCGATTCCACAATTGCTCATGGCTCTGTTCAATCAATGAATGCAAGATATAGGTTCAGATGATATTAATTTGACTTCTCGATTAATGTTCTAATCGTAAGTGGTGATTGGATGTGCCATATTCTTTTAAAAGTTCAACTTTTTGTACAATTTTGTAAGCATCCATTTTGGGTGTTGGTGTGTTGGTTATTATAAAAAATTATTATTTCATATAAATTTCTCTGATTTCTTTCGATTTGGTTTTTTATAAAATTATTCTTGATCTATCTATGAATGACCCTCTTCATCTTCTTTTTCTTCTTAAAATTCCGTCTTATTTTGAAGGTTGGAGATCACCAGTATTATTTGCATTTTGTTAACTAGTGCTCTAAAAAGTTGGATTGTTGAGCAATTAAATCATTCTCTGTAGTTGCAAACCCATGACATTCGTCTTCGCCCAATATTGCGTTTTCCTATAATTTTGTCTTGTATAATAATTTGTAATAGCTGGTATCTCTTTCCCTTTACTACACGACTTAGATACTGAAGTTTACGTTTTTTTATTTGATCGGTTAGTTCTACTCCTTTTTATAGTATTCTTAAAACCTCATTGTTGGTAACTTTGTCAACGTATAATATTCTAAGTAGCCGTCTATAGAATCACATTTCACCAAATACTCCTTTTTTGTCATTGTTTTAGTCAGTGTGGAGGCTTCTATACCGTATAACAAAATATTGAATATACAGAATTTTAAATATGTGTTTTAAGTTTATTGTTTAATCCAGCCAACAATGTTTTGCTACTATAGAGAATGAAAATGTTACGAACTGTTTGTAGCAATCGTTACTACTGCTGCCCTCTAACGACTTTTATATAGCACTTTGTTACACCATCTCCCATCAATAGTTTGTATATATGATGATGTAGAAGATTTGGTTCTTGTAAAGTTCACTTTTAACTCACTTTTCTTGCTTTAACTTGTAATTTCTTAAACATTCATTCTACTTCTCTCTCTTAAACAAATATCATAATCTTATCAGCAAACCTCAATTTGTTAAGTCTTATTTACTCAATTGGTTTTCAATCAGTTGTTTAACTGTATGAAAGTTTTTTGTCATATTGTACTTTTTTCAGAATGCTGTGAACTTCTTTAGTTGATATACTTCTGTTGTTCTAACTTACTTGTTAGAGAAGTTTAGGTTACGGCCATTCGACTACCATGGCTCTATAGTTCGGCTTCTTCTCTTCTTCTCCTAAGCCCAATTAATTATGTAATTAATTAAATCCATTTTTGGATGTAGGTCTTCCCTAACTCCTTCCACCTATCACGATTTTGTGCGATTTTGTGCAATTTAGTCCAACTGTACGTTTAAAATCATCATACCAACGCGTAGGTGGTCGTCCTCTTCCTCTCTTATGCTCGTACGGTCTCCATTCAATTATTTTACGGTTCAATCTATTTTTGTCACTTTTCGTCACGTGTCCTGCGTAACTCCATTTTAATTGGGCAATCTTAATACCAATGTCTGTCACTTTTGTAATTGATCTTATTCTGTCATTCCTAACTTTATCTCTCCTTGTTATATTTAACATTGCTCTCTCTATTCCCCTTTGTACTATTCTCATTGATTCTATGTTGCTTTTTGTTGTTGTCCAATTCTCTACTCCATATGTCATGGCCGGTAAAATACATTGTTCGAATACTTTTGTTTTCAGGCGTTGATCTATTTTTGTGTTTTTCAAAATGAAGGATAGTCTTCCAAATGCGATCCATCCACTTTTTATTCGTCTTTTTATTTCCTTCTTTTCACTGCTTCGTCCTAGTTCTATTCTTTGGCCTAGGTATGTATATCCTTCTACTCGTTCAATTTGAGAACCGTCAATTCTAATTTCTACATCTGGACCAGGGTGCACTACTTTTGTTTTTCTTAAATTCATTTTTAATCCTATTTTGTTTGACTCTCTATTTAGATCAATGATCATTTCTTTCAAGTCTTCTAAATTTTTCGCGAGTAGTATGATATCATCAGCATAGCGTAGGTTAGTAAGCCGCTCTCCGTTTACATTTATTCCTTTATCTGGCCATTCTATCTTCTTGAACACGTCCTCCAGTGTTAGGGTAAAGAGTTTCGGCGACAGTGTATCACCCTGTCGCACTCCTCTTGCAAGTGGTACTGGGTTAGTTTTCGCGTGTAATGTATATGTTGCTGTGACTCCCTCGTTTAGTTGTTGTATGAGTTGTATGTATCTTTGATCTATTCGACTGTTTGCTAATGCTCTATATATTGCCCAGTGTTCAATGGTATCAAACGCCTTTTCATAATTTACAAAGGCCATGCATACAGGAATCCATATTCGTTTGATTTTTCGATGATTATTTTTATTGTTAATAGGTGGTCTCTAGTGCTGTACTCCTTCCAGAATCCCGCCTGTTCCCGGGGTTGATAATCAACCAGCTTTCTTCCTAGTCTGTTGGTAATAATCTTTGTTAGCAGTTTGTACAAATGTGACAATAAACTGATGGGTCTATAATTTTCAAGTTTTGTGTTTTCTCCTTTTTGTATAATAATATGACGTTTGAGTTTTCCAGGTTTTGGGTATTTGAGTTGTTTTAAGCATGTGTTTAATAGTTTTGCTATTTTTGATATTAAATTATCCCCAGCCTCTCTGATCATATCTATTGATATTTCGTCATCTCCTGTAGCTTTATTAAATTTGAATTCTCTCATAGTGCTCTTCACTTCTTCTATGGTTATATCGGGTTGTTCTTCGAATCTTTCTAGTTCTAATGGCATTGTCTTCTATTTCTTGATGTCCTTTGGATTCATATAATTCGGTGTAAAACTCTTCTATAATTTTTTGAATTTCATCTCTGTCGTGGATTATTATACCATCTTTGTTACGTAATGCGTACGTTTCTTTCTTTCTCATTTTTTGTTGAAGTATTTTCATTCCTTGGTTTTTCTTTATTACTTCATTAACTTGTTGTTCTTGTATTTGTCTTCTATGTACTCTTATCTGTTTTCTTATTTGTTTATTCACTTGCTTAAATTCTTCTGTTATTCTTTTATTTTCCTTTGCTAGTCGTCTGCGTTTTCCCATTAGACTCTTGATATCTGCATTAATATCTCTGTTCTTTTTGCGTGGTATAATTCTCCGTAGTTCTTTTATTGAAGTGTTAATTATTGTAGTTATTTTATTATTTACTTCATCTATTGTCAGTATTTTGTCATTAATATCATCATTAGCTAACTGTTTGTTTATTATTTCTCTATACGCCTCTCCCTTTCTTTTTATTTCTTCTGCTGTCAGTTTAATTGAATTTTTCCCGATTAATTGTTTTCTTTCTGTTCTTTTATTAATACTCAGTACAGCTCTTACCAGTCTGTGGTCACTCCCCGTATTAAATAGGTTTAGTACGGTAACGTCATTTATTTTTTGTTTTTTGTTTGTCAAAATATAATCTATTTCGTTTTTTGTATTTCCGGATGGTGATATCCAGGTCCATTTTCGACTGGGTCTTTTTTTAAAGAAGGAATTCATAGCATATAGTTTATGCTCGATCATGAAATTCATTAGCATGTCTCCTCTTTCATTTCTTTGGTCTATTCCAAAACTACCCATGTATTCTTCATCGGGTTCTTGTTTTTGCCTAATTTAGCATTAAAGTCCCCCATAACGATGGTTCAACCTGAGGGATCCGTCTGCATAGCTATTTTTAGATGTTCGTAGAACAATTCCATCTCTTCGTCCGTGTGGGAGGAAGTAGGGGCGTATACCTGTATAACTTTGATCTTTATTGTTGCCGTAATTTTTAGAATTATATAAGCAACTCTTTCTGGTACTGATTTAAAGGTTTTTATATATGGTGTCCATTTTTTGTTAACGAACAGTCCGATTCCAGCGTGGTTCCATCTATTCCGCCTTTGTGTATTAGCGTGTTTCCTGACTTGAGCTTAATCCATTCTTCTCCTTTTCTTCGGATTTCACTTATTCCAACAATATCCCAATTGATTTTTGTTAGTTCCTCTTCCATCTCTATAATAATATCAGCCGTTCTGAGTGTACGAGCATTGTACGTTGCAATCCATAGTTTGCTTATCTGTATTGATTTGTGGTTAAATTTCAAAGTCCAAATCTTGCCCCCCCCCCCCAGAATCCTTGGGGCAGCCTGACGCATCAGGGTTAGATTGTGAGCTGTTCGCTCTACTAACCTGGGGTAATTTCGTTCTGGAGTTCGACATTATCATTATCATTAGGGAGTAATTGGCAATAAAACCAAATAAACCTAGTGAATGATATAGCTACCTTGCTTTCTTCATAGTCAAGAGAATGGTCAAAGTTAAAAAGAAATTTGAGATCTTGTAAACGTCAACAGATAGCGAGATGCGATTTTCAGTACTATTTAGATCGATTTAATTCTACTAAAACAGTTATCGGTTAGACTGCAAAAAATTGAGGGGTGCACCAGAAATGTGTTTTAGAACATCTTAAAATTCATTTTCTGGGCTAACCACTTAGAAATGAGCAACTCTTGAGAGTTTTTGTAATTTCGTAGATTCTTAGAATTTTTCCTGCAAAGTTTAACTAAAACTAATGTCAATTTAACGGCTACTAAATCAGGGTTTAAAGGCGAAACCTATTTTGACAAATAACGACTTCTAGTAAGTCGGTTAAAAAAATGCTTAATAACCCATGCTTTTACTTCCCGCCTTCCTGCCTAAAGCGGAACCAAATTTTAAAAAAATTATTTTTGCTGATATTTTTTGAAACAGCATGAAATAGGAAAACGGCTCCGTTACCAAGTTATAGGACCTAAAAGAAAACTCTTTTTTGTAAATTTTTGTGCATCTGTACAGGATGGCTGAAAAAAGTACATTTCCGAAACAGAAAACCATATAAAAAATTTCGTTTTCTCTACAATGGCAAGAGAGTCCGAAAGTACTCGCATGCAAAAAAACATTTCTACTGCTATTCCGTATTATCTACTCACTGTATAAACTTTCTGTACCAGTCTTTACATGTCCTCGATGTTTTCTGTTAGTAACACTATATCGTCTGCATACCTTAGATTATTGATTGTTATTCCATTGACAACTACTCCAACTATTTCTTTGTATACAGCTTCTCTCATAATGGCTTCCGAATATAGATTAAAGAGTAGCGGTGAGGGAATACACCTTTGTCGTACTCCTCTCTTAATTTTAATATTTTCTGGTATCATTCTATCAATTCTTATGTTTGCATTTTGATGACAATAAATATTTTCACTGCTTCTGATGTTTTGTGTGTCTATTTGTTTTTGTTTTAGTATTTTCATAAGATTGTCATGTCGAACTCTATCAAATGTCTTTTGGCACTACAGAAAGCATGTATATACATTTTTATTAACTTTTAAACATCGGTTGGGTTAATACGTTTAAACATAATAATGCCTCTCTAATGGCAATTTCGTTCCGTAAACCAAACTGTGTATCACTTACGTCACTATCTAGTTTTTTAGAGGTAATATATACAATTGAGTATAGTGATCAATTGTACAATTAGGTCGAAACTTCTGACCACCTTTTTTGAACTCCTCATTAAAAAGTAGAATAGGAATGTCTCATAAACCCGACCCATTGAAACACCCCTAAGGAGGGTTTTCCTGCTTTTTTTATTTTAAAGTTACATATCTCATGAACGATAATATATAGAGTACTGAGACCTTCATAGTTGATTGGTTGGTCTAAGTTTGAGTTTCCAAGTTGTTTATGAGTTTCAACATTTGTATATATTACCGTTTCGCCCCCTGATCTTGTTATATATCTAATTATATTTGATTTTTAGAATTACTTTTAGCGCGAGACTGGTGGTCGTTGCAAGTTTTAGCTTTATTTTCCTTAGAAATTGCAATAAAAGTTGGCACTAAGCAGTTTTCAGCCATGTCTTCTGTTTTGTAAATTGAGTTAAGAAGTTCTGTAAGTATATTTATATTTACATGGTTAAGAAGGTTCCATAATTCTACAGGTAATTCGTCTGGACCAGAAATTTTGCCTTTCTTCGTATCTTTGTGTGCATATGTTACCTCTTTCTCTACCACTGCTGCCTTGCGTCTTGAAATAACTCTTCAATATAATC